>VZTL01018274.1:4063-23887 GCA_013400535.1 Scopus umbretta | reverse complement strand
AAAAGAGGGGGGGGGGGGGGGATTTTTTTTGCTTAAAAACAATCTTTCCATTTGCCTATAAAGCAATTATGTAATGTTTAAATCATTTTAATATAAAAATAGCCTGCCTACATTTTAAATATTGTGGAGGACGAAATATATAAGACTGAACTGCCTTCATCAGATTTTGGTCATTCCCTCTCTTACTTAAATCTGTATTTACTATATTCCTTTACTGACATAAAGAAGATAGCTAGTAATAGCAGCACCAGCTTTCTTCACTAGTTCTTCCCAAGTCCTGAAAAAGGAATTATTCATCTAAAGAGCAGTAACTGATCTCCCTCTCCCAATATGAAAGCTACAGTTTACTGTAGGCATATATAAAAATCAAATTTTATGGGGAAACAGCTTCTAAGGCCAGCTTGAATTTAGCACACCATTTCTTGCATATATTTTGTCAATTTTGTCAAAACCTCTGCCCTCCCCTTTCTCCTCCTCTTCTCCCTACAGGAAAGGGAACAGCTCTGAACCAACAAAGAACAAAAAACACAGAAAGTTTTGCTCAACTCATTTAGTTATTCCCAGAAAAATGCAATTGTAAATCTGTCATGCACATGTATATTGCTGAATACTCAGAACAGCAACATTAAATAGTTACCCAGGAGTTTGGTTAACGCTACCAAACAACCAAACATTTTAATGTATTTTTTGTTATTCTTTATTGCTATTTGCCTGACCTCACTATTTCTCAGAGGTTTTAATTTAACTAAACTTGTTAAATTATGCTACAAACTTGTCAGATTATGCTACAAAGAAAACTCAGTACCTGTTTTCTTTAAAAGCACTCGCTTTCTCCTAACACTCTACATGGAGGTGATCAAGATTTATTCCTCTACCTAAAATGCAGCAGCATTTTTTTTTTTTTAATTTAAGAAATGGATGCTAATTAAAGCCCGACATTTGATGTGGGCAGTGGCTCCGTCAAAGAAAAAGCAGCAGCTTAATGCTGCAAGATCTCTTCCCTTTCTACAGTTAAGCACTATCAGTTGGTTGCTTAGTTTCAATTATAATAGCTTATTTATGATATTGCTATGACTGGATGGGATCTGCATTACTGTATTTGGAATCAATTGCACAGATGCAATTGACTCATCTTGAATTCACAAAATTACAAGTTTTCACTCTCCCTCACTGGATACCTCTTCTTTTTTAGCAAACAGAAAAAGTGTAACAACATGTGCAATTCCAAGGAAGTCTTGATCTGAACAGCAGCCTTTTGTTGTAAACATGGTTTCCATCAACTTCCCTATAAGATGAAATTCCAGTATTACAAAGGGCTGCAGAAGGTTCCAGTACTGCTTAGGCCAAAGGACTACGGCAGCCCTAATAAAGCCTAAAAACTGTTTTGCTACTTTGAATGTAACTACTGAAAATTGTAAGATCTCTGAACTACGAAGAACACCCATGTCTTGAACTCTATGCCTTTGTGTCAGAAACAAGAAGATTCTTTCTAAAGATGACTCTTCTTATGAAGAGTATCACAGTCCACCAGTAAAACTCCAACTACATTACAGACACACTAGTAATTCCTCCATAGCTGACACAGGGTTGGGTTTTGTATTATCTCATGTTTCTCTGTGAGGAACGAGATGTAACTCCTCCTGCTTAAAAAATGTCCTCCTACTCAAAAATTGGTTTTGAACATGTGTTTTTGAGGCAAACATAAAAACAATGACCATTTTCTAAAATAGCTACAATCTGCTAATATCCCAGTGGAGCTGAAAGCTCTGTCCTCTCTTGTCAAACATAGCTAGGACACTAGATCTCTTCCTTTTCTCTTTGCCAAAGAAAAACTCGTAAGGCTACCATCTTCTCCTCTAGCAGCCTAAAGCAATGAGAAATAGCAAATGTTCTTACAGAAACAGTCCCTTGCCATACCAGGATAACTGGGAAAAAGACACGAGCACAGCCTTTGCAAGTTCTGCCAGAGAAACTTATGAAAATCAAAGCATTATAAGCATATTTTCAAAGACTACCTTTTGAACAGACTTCCTTCTACACTATACGATGTATGAACGAAAACTAACATTACTACATTAAGCAGGTGAAAAAACACAAGCCACCTGGCTAATGCCATTCTAGCCACTGTAAGACGGTACACAGCAGCTTTACTTGCATGCTTTGGCTACCATTTAAAGTTTAACCAACCATACTAATTTTACACTTGCTGCCATTGATCGTAAAAGTACAGGAATAACAGACAATAACATTTTCTTTGAATTTCTATATTAAATACAAAATCTGTAAAAACCAAAGATGATAAATTACTTGAGGAAGTGTTTTTCAATCACATGCAGTATTTTCTACAACTAATATCTGGATAAGATCTCTTCTTATGTCGTACCATAAAAGAAATAACAAGAAATTCATTATCAATCTTAACATAAATTCTCTTAATCTGTAAATTTTGCCCAAATATGGAAATGCTCCCAAGAAATTCCAATTCTGCATTGCACGGGTACCAAAAATTACTCAAACGGGTACCAATGGCTCAAAAACACAGTACTGAAGATGAACTCCCGATCTATGCAATTCCATAATTCACAGTCAACCAAGAGACCATGCCACCCCAAGTGACCTAGTTTTGGAGACCGTATCTTGGTCATCTCCAAGATAAAGTATAAACAACGTCCTGAGCAATCTTCAGAAAACCATAAATGAACAAAATGCTGATAGGTTATCATCAATACTTCAGACCACATTTCCACACAAATATCATACGAAAACTACTATTCCTTACGTATAACAGAAAACACAATCCAAACAACATGCAATTCCAATGATAATTCTGATCTCTAGAAAATTAATCTTGTCTACATAAAAGGCAAAGTTTCTTGAAGACAGAGTTTTCCCAGAACTCCATTCCAGGCTTCTATGCCATCCCAGATGCAAGCCATATTAGATTAACGTCTCTGCCAACATACAAACTTAGCATAATGTATACTAAACCTCCCCACTCCATATAGATTACAAACCAATTATGCTAAATAGTAGTCTCACTGCCTATTTATCTTACTCAAAAATGTTCACTCACCAGAATATAACAACTAGAATGGAATAAAAATCCTAACTCAGTCCTCTGTAAGCTATTTTACTGCCCAGTCAGAAACAGACGTATGTCATATTCTGAAGGAAAATTCTGCACTGAGGATGAGCTCTAAAATAACTGCAGGGATACTAATTTTACATAGTTGGAGCTGTCACGTTATCAGTGCTGTACACAATGTAATTTCTCTTTATAGGTACACGAACAAAAACAGAGTTGCAAAGTTGGAATGATTTAGTGATGAAAAGAAATAAGACCACCCAATTCTACATACATAAAACAGGTTTTAATGATCTCAGTTGCATATCACAGAAACTAATTATCTTATCTGAAAATTACTAAATATAGGCTTCATCAAAATGCAGAATAACTATTTAAAAACATTAAAGAAAAAGAGAGAAGAGAATTAAAAAACAAAAAGCAGTTAAGCAGCAGGGAACTTCAATCTGTCTCTTTCCACAACAGAAAGGCAAGGACTTGGAACTCGCCCACGAGACCTTCATTCTGTGCAGAAGGTCACTGTGGAAAGCAGGGAACTGGGTGGCAGGCCCTGGTCATTTTGATCTTAAGGAGTAGGAGTGAAAAGGTGTGCGTTTGACTAAGCATCTAATATACCTTTGGGAAGAGAAGTCTTTTATATCAGCTGCCATTAGTGAACTTCTGTCATCTTTAATTTCCAGGTTATTCATGCCTATTATCACAAAAAAGGCCAGAAAAAAAAAGAGAAAGGCTACTAGACCTCAGCATCCTCCAAAGTTAGGCCAAAGGACAACCACCATGAGCAGTCATTGTGATTGACCTCTAAATGGCTCACTCTGGTTTCCATAAAACCCTACCGGTACCTTTGACCAGACAGCCTGCTACTGCTACAGAAAAATATGCAAGTAAGTACAGGAGTTTATTTCAAAAAACCACACAGAAAAGTGGTTAAATAAAAAGTACACAGAACCACTTTTGTTGCTATTCACAAATGACTATCTCTGCACCTTTAACAAAACTAGCACATACCACTGTGTATGCTGCAGTTAATGAAGTTTATTTGTCAGGTTCATTCTCTGGATATGAACATGTTAATAATTAGCTTATTCTCTTATCCTACTCTTCAAATGTCTTACAGAAAGATGAGTAATAGCACAAAACTCCTGTTCCAACTCCGATTTTCCCCTCCCTCTGTTACTATTGCAGCAGGAGAGGCAGGAACTTGAGATTTAGACGCAATAAACACAGATTACATTCCTGTAATAAGGTGTGCCAGAAACCTGAGATCTTTCAGCTCAAGAAGTATTGTAACACATTCCCTCTAATTATTATGCAATATTACAGTCTTCCACAGCAAGAACAATAATGTCATAGTTAGAATCCAACCCATTCACTAGAAAACTGTTAGACAGCACTCTCAGAAGGAAGGATTTTTAAAAAAACAGGACTGTTGAGTCAAAAAGATAAAACGATAAGAAGCCTGTATGATTAAGCTTTATCACAATGCTAACATTTATCACCTTTCCACACATGCACAATTTTTGTCAATTGTCTTAAAATCATAATGCCAGTATGTACTTGTGTTTATTTACCTTATGCAACTCTGCATGAAAAGACTTAAAATTACTCACGTTTCTAGAAATCTGTGTAATTTCCATTTCTCAACACCGTAGATATCAGATTCCTAATAAATGACTGAAATATCTGAATACATAATTCACACAGAAAATCTCCAGGGTATAACTTAATTTTTCCAGTTAGAAAAGAATAGTAAGTATGCTTAGAAATAAAAAAGTATTTGCTTTAAATAAATGCAAACCTAATTATAAAGTCAGGCACAAAGCACTCTAAAACTGTACTTATGTTTTCCAGCTTCCTAATTCTCCGAGTTCCTAAGTTTTTTCCGAGAACAAAGAAATGGAAACAAAATATCTGTTAACACAAGCATCGTGCTACAGCTCTAGATGCAAGTGCATTAAAAGATAAAACTTAAAACACGATATACCTGCATGACACCTGGTAGAATGGATATCCCGGTAGAGGAGCAGAGTTTGAAAATCCAGACTGACTCGACATTGCCTTCAGGTATTGTATCCACTTAGATCACTTCCATATTCCATATGTTAATGCCTCACCAAAAAAATATGTACGTATGTATCCATCTGTACATTTGTTAAAAGCTAACTAAAAAGAAACCAAGCGCATATTCGAAGGTCTTGGAAGATTCTGCCTGCATTTCAAACTGCTTCCTCAGTAGTGAAATTCCTAAAAGCCAACACCCTCATGACATCACATACTACAAAATCAGAAACATGCAATTGCTTCAGTAAAGCCAGGACAGCCCGTCGGTTTTGACTCGACACAAAATCCTGCACTGCATTCTTCCTGAAAAACACAGTGCCTTTCAGGCTGGCGAAAGGCAGCGAGACCTGCTGTCTTCAACAGCAGCCCGGCTTTGGCAGTCAGCCAGCAACCAGCAGAACTCATTGCCAATGCCGCAAATCCCTCCTATCAGCTAATGAAGGTCCAGACTGCAGGTGAAACACGATTTTAGCGCACGACAAGAATTTCCTTGAAAATGCATGAGATCCATGACCTTGAACTTAGTGAGAAAAATGCCTTTTAAATTTTTCAGTTAAATGTACAATGCACGCTATTGTTTTATAAGCAACATCAGACTGCACCGCACATTACAGTAGTATGAAAAATCACACTGAGTTTTCCCCTGCCGAAAAAGAATCCTATCGTGCTACACTCTCAGCTATGGGAAAGCAGGAGGGAAGGGTAGGAGGTGGAATCTTAAACCACATTATTTAAGCTACTGAATACAGAAACAAAATTATGTGCATGCATTCCTGTAGTATTTTACTACAGCTTAAATCAAAGAAATATCAAAAGCACGATTTCTTTTGATATACAGTACAATGGTAAGCTACGTGAAAGTTTATTTGGGCGTGCCTTCCTCAGGAGAGGAAGAGACAGCTGGAAAGCAGGAAGACATGCGAGTAGCCACAGTGTAGCCCAGTGGCATGACTAATGTCAGACAGACTTAAATGATTATCTACCTACACTACTCAGAGTAAAGAAGGTGTACAGTGCCCTCACGCGAAGACTTGCTTAGTTCAAGCAAAATAGTAAATAAAACAGATTTTAAAATTATTTTGTTATCTGTGCTAGCTGCACTGGAAAACATTAACATCTTGAATGTAATACCTCTACCCCATGACATATTATTTACTCTCGTATTATTTGATCCTGTCTCTCTGTTTTGGGAAAAAGACTAAACTGGTTTCACTTGGTTTATCACAAGTTTATGTTCAACAGCTCAGTCATTAGGAAAACAGTACTAAACTTTGTCACTATTCGAGTGACAAAGTCCGACTTAAAAGAACGGGAGCTTGTTCTTCTGCCTTAAGCGTATCTTACACTTAAACCTAAATTTGATCTCAGTGAAATGTTTAGTTTCTTGTTCATGTAACTCAACTGTTTTTATAGCGTTTTAACAACACTGTGATGCTTTACATTGCCTAACAAGTATTTGTCAAGGTGTCACAAAAGGGCGGTTTAATTTGTGAAACATGATAACATTTCAAACAGAGATAAAATAGTAGGGGGAAAAAAAAACCCAATCAATCACACACTATAGAATAAGGGCTTGGGCCTCAAAAAATGGCAATGCTTATTAATTAGCTCTGCACACCGTCACGCATAGAGCTCAGTCAAGTAACTGACTGTTCCCACCAGCTGCAGCTTGGGGAATCAGAGGCCATTTTACATAATAAATGCAATGTACACTTGCACACAGAATAGCACGCAGATACCATAGGTCAGTGCATATGGCATCAATTTCCGAAGTCCTATAAAAATGCCAGGATAACACCAAGAGAGCACAGTTTGCCCAGAGAAATATATATTTTTTTTTTATTAGCCCAACTGATATGTTTGGAAAAAGAAACAAGCTTCTGGGCACATCATTTTGCAGAAATGTTTATACCTCTCCCGGCTGTAAAGAAAAAGCTTGAAAAGGCAATTCAAGCACAAATGATGTTGTGGCATCAGCTGAATTTTTACAAACAGACTTGAAAAAGCAGCATTTGTAAACGTACTCTCTCTCATGTCTCGCACGGAGCATTAATTCAAAAACTCTCAAAAACCACACAGGTAACAGCAAAAAAAAGCTGTGTGTACACGTGAGAGAGAACAGTCCACCAGGCCTGTCCAAGTCACCTTTCCCTGCCGCCTCATCAGGGATGTCAGGACAAGTCCTGTTACCTTTCATCCCTCCTGCCCCTGCCGTTGAGAGCCACGTAAGCCATTCCGCTACACTGCTGCGGTTGGACCTGATCTTGTGTGCACATCCCTAACACACTTACATTTCTATCCTGTGTATTGACTCATTTTTTATTTGGTGCCTCCTTGACACTAATAATCACAGCATTAACACGTTTATGCAGTACTTCTCATCTCAGAATAATTCTTCTTAGCCCCAACCAGGATTTAGGGTGTTTCCATTTGATTTGCCAGCTGAAAAGAATGTTAGTGTCAAGTCAGCAGATTAGAGGCTTATAAACCTGGAGTCTTAGAGGCTGCCAGTGGCTCACCATGCCATTTTGCAAAAAATCACTTAGTCTCTTAATGCCTAGCTTATCCACATAATAAGGAAAATACTGGCTGACAGTAAAGGAATGATGTGAGGTTACATTTTTTTTGTAATTAAGTATTGAAATCCTCTGATTAAAGGTTTATGAAGGGATAAAACAGCTGTAGCATTTGAGGGAAAAGATGTGTGGGAATATTCAGAACAGAGCTTTATTTTGTCTCCTGCTCCTGCCTCTAACACAACAGAAGCATTATTGCTCTGAAATTTCAATTTAAATATAAAAACCATTTACATTTTAAAATGTTGTGGAAATTACACAGTTTTTAAACAGGTGGACAGCATTTAAAGATGGGGGCTAAGTGAGATGACAATAGGCAGACAAAACTGAATTTAAGATGACCTTTACAGAAGCCGAGCCCTTCACTGGTAAGCATCATACCAGTTCAGAGATTTGGAAACAGGAAGGGAACGTGTGGCATAAGAAGGAGAAAGGAGGAAGAGGACACCTGGTAAGGACCAAAGAAAAAGCTTCCACACAATGACACCCAACGTTTACCAAGAGCCCCTTCTATTTCCTTCCACATGCAGGCTTGATTACAGTACAGAATTATTTCTGGGATCCACACCTAGTTGCCAAACACCACCTCCAATAAAAGAGACAAGTGGGTTTCGTTCCAACTGCAGTCATGTTTGTTTGAATTCTACTTCCGTGTTTTAGTGCCAACAAACTTACTTAAAAATAACCACATTAGTACTGTTTGGCATAGCATGCCATGTAGTACTCATTACTTTGCTGGAACAAAATTGACCAAGGAAAATAAGTTCGAGGCACAAAGACTGTGTGTTCCAGAATTTACAGTGACCTCAATACTGAAGTAACTGACCTGTTAGCCACTATAGCATTTAATGCTGCTAGTCGAGAAAGTATGCAATACTTAACTGAGGTGCAATTCAAAAAGCAGGGATAGGCTGAAAGACTGCAAAAGAGCAAGCTCATGACCACCTTCGGGTATTTCAAACAAGTAGCACCCTTGGTAAACTAATGCAAAATTAGTTTAAACTAAAAAGGCAGACTGAAAGAGAAATAGAAACTAACCTTATTACTGGAATCTAAATCAACTTCGTCAAGTCTAGAAGCGAAAGCAGGCACACTGTAGACAGTTAGGTTATAAGATATCAAAATGCATAAAATGTTTAGTATTCATAAAAATAGAATGAAGTGTCATGCAGAAAGTATTGTAACATCAATACCATAAATCAGTAATTTACTCCCATACAAAGTGTTATATTTGATATTTTCCCTGCCTGCTAAGAAATATTACAGACACTAAAATAGAAGGAAAAAAAAATATAGGAAATGTAGGAAAATTCTTTACATGGAGTTTGAAAATAACAGTATTACTTACAAAGAAAACATTACAAAGATATTAAACATAATGAACAGTACTTCGAAGACATAATGGAAAGTCTTGTTAATTTCTGTACAAAACACAAGAATAGGAAAATATGTCTTCTACACTGAAGAATAATGGGAAATTTGAAACTGAAGGAGGACACTATCACTGAAACCCCAAAACTTATCCAGAGTTAAAGGCTAACTGGATATTCATGTAGGGAAAAAACACCAAAAAAAACCCCAGAAGTGATAACAGAAAAGCACAGGAAAAAAAGAGAACTTGAAACACCACCAGAACTTAGGAGAAAACATCCATGTAAGAAAGCACTACCTGATCTAGCTGCCGAAGGATGTCTTTCACACTTTTCCGAGGCAGACTGGTGGGTTCAACGATAGGGCATAATCTCTGCCTGCACTCCTAAGCTTGCTGGTCAAACTACTGAACTAAGATTTTTTTTTCAGCTGAGTTTCCTAAGAAAACTGAAGTGACTGTCGTCACATAAGCAGATACAGAATAAGCAGGTTAGTTGTTGTTTTCAGGTAGGCTACCTAATGAAAAATAAAGAAAATTGAACAACCTCCAAAAGAAAATAGGCAGCACATGAAGATGTTTGTATTCTGACTTCAATTAAACTGGGTTCTCCAGAGTAAAAAACACATCTACCTTCTCCCCCTCTCCTACCCTGCCTTCCAGTCTTCAAAATTTTCCATTTACCTGCCCTCTTAATACCTGGTTGCTCTGTTTGCCTTTCAGTAGCTTTCAATTTCTTCAGCCCCTTTCCCTCCTACTGTTAAGGCAGCTTTCTTGCCATATACATGGCACTACCCAGGTAGGCCTATTACAAGCTTGTTCAGCTTGATAGCCCATTTATCTAGCCTAGAGACAGCTGCCTGTTACCCATCCTCATCCTCCATCAGCTTTACATCATTTCCAGTAAGATCTTTAAAAAGAAGTAAACCCAAAGAGTTTGCCCAAAGTGTGCAAATAAGTGTTGCACACTTCATAAAGACACTGAAGTTTCCCCACATTTTCTCCATATGCTCCCTGTCCATATTCTGTCGTGTCCTGAAATATTTCTAGCGATGTTGACACAAAACTGATTCAAAAGGCAAGATTCCCAAGAAAAGCAAGAATCTCTGCTTAGTTTCTCAAGCTTGTCTGTTTCTTATTTATTTTCAGAAGGAAACAGTGAGTGTAAAGCTACCCCTCTCAAACTGAATACTGGAACACGAAGTTAGCAGCTCTTATGACACAAAAATAAGTGAAATCTTTGGAAGGAGCTTTAAATTTGCAATTGGGCCCCATGTTAGCCATTGAAAGCTGGGTAGGTCAGATGAAAGGGTAGTGGGGTACAGGGGTAGGGAAGAGAGACCTACTTACTCTTTGCTTGGTATCCAGGTGTGAGATCTGAACTCCACTGTCTGTTACCAAATACTAGCACCAGAAACAACATACAGGGTTTAAGACTTTTCAAGCACTATGCAATCCTCCACCACCTGTCCCCTTAAGTTTGTCTTTGTTCTTCTCAACCAGGCATCAGAGGTAGAGCTTCGCACCTTCCACTGAACAGAGCCACTGCCCAGCCATCCTGTACAGCAGTTAACAGAGTCCACTCTGCGATGCAAACCAGAGCACAGAAATTTAAATCCTAGCTATTCTCGGTCATTCTTTCCTCCACTTTAGGGAAGCCTCTCAGTAGCAAAATACTTGCCTTTTCCCTTGCATATACTTTAAAGAGGGAAAAATGTGTTCCCAAACCTAATTTTCCAGATATGAAAACATGTAAGAGTTATGAAGGACCTGACTTGCAGCTGCTTCTGCAACATTCAAGCCGCAAAAAAGATTCCTTTGAAGCAACTTGCGTACCACATGAAATTCTTGAGAAAGGCATCTTTTGCAAGACCAAATGCTAATGCGCTCCTCTCTGTGACCATGCAGGCTGGTAAGAGTGATGGAACTTCATAAAGTAGAAGTAATGAGGGCCTTGAAATGTAAAGTATCTGAAATTTAAGGAATTTATGTCCATTAAGGATTTGTCCTTCAAGGAATACAGAAGTAAAAGTAACTGCAAGGTATAGCAGTAGGTTTTATTTTACGTACAGACACATTTCTGCATCTAGAAGCTTAATCTTAAGGTGCCGCATATGAAAGCTAACAATTCTGTTGCATTCCATGCTCCTCTTCAGAGACACAGAACTCACACTGAGACATCAGCAGCACTGGCTTAAAACTAGTTGTCCCCTAGACAGACACCAGCTTCCATGTGTTCTGAACATCATTCCAGGAACCAGCCATTAAAAACACAGAATAAAAAGCTAAACACTACTTGACAAAACGAACTTCAGAAGACATTGGATTTGGAAGAATTCCAGAGGGAATACTTTATTTGGTAGATTAAAAAAAAAAAAAAAAAAAGTCTAGATTGAGCCTTTCTTTCAGAGTCTGAAGCTAGATTTTTAAAATTCCTACACCTGAAATGAAGCCTAGAATTTACTCTAAACATCTGAATATTTGTAGTGGAGTTACTAGGACAGATATGTGTGATTCCTACCCTTAGTCCTTCCAGACATTCTTACTTGGATTAAGAAATAATATTTTTAATGTCTTTGTTCCAATCTGGAACAAAAAAGCAAAAGTTATTAAATTCTCATCTAAACAAAACTCTATTTTTAGCTCAAACATAAAAACGCTCTTAGCTACTTTACTACTAGACAGGCTGTAAAGATGCTCAAAAGTCCAAAGCCAGGACCCTGACTTGCAAGGCAATCTTAAACAGCACTACCCAAAAGCCATTCCAGCTACAGGCAGTTATGGTGCAGCCTGCACCACCTCCATTGACCTGGTGCATTCCATTCTACATCAAGTCAAAAATCACAGCTTAAGTACTAATCACACATCACCCTTAGTACTTGAAAGTACATCTTCCTGGCCTTTGTGCCCTAACTGGAGGTGGCACACCTCCCTCTCTTGCCTTTTCCACTCTTCCTGGAAGTTGCCACTCCCCATCTGTAAGTAGCTTAATGCTCCATTTTTTCTACTCTCCGCTGGGTGCTCAAGAGACAGGATCCTTCTTCAGGCTTCACATGTTAATGCTGCCATCATCCCTCTAACCGTAATGTCCCATGGCACCTACAGACACCAGGTTTTAGCATGCTATTCTGTAACGATGACCAACACAGAATGGCTGGAGGGCAATGTGGAGGTATGTACCGGCAGCACCATAGCCCTGTTCGCAAAACGACCCCTTATGGCAAAGTATCTGTTCGGGTTTGCTGCTGTGTGTAACACCAGCATCACTGAAGAGCCAAAACAGAAGCTCTCATGTCCAGGAACAATCACCACCCGTGCAACTCCTGTCCAATGGTTTTACAGTGCAGCTTCCTCATTCCTCACTCATCGCATCTTCAGAGATTTTTAAACAAAAAACAGAACTCAATTTCTGTTTTCAGTTACAGTATTTATTTTTTATGGTTTTATTCCGAACATAGAAGGCGGGCTAAGTAACTAAGCAATTGTGAGCAAAAACCTAAAACTTCATAGACCAAAATAAGCCTGGAGCCATAACAGCCAAATTTTATTTCACATAGTTATTTCATTTATTCTTCTGTATCTCAGGTAATTTTTACCACCAGATGTTTCAACAGTCAGCCATGAGTTCTCAATGGCTCTCACTAATATTGCGTGACAGCAAATATGGGAAGAAAGCATGTCCTAGAATTGAGATTAATAAACTGCAATCTTGATCTAGACATCAGATAACCGATGCAAGTTTCTTTACTGTTTAGCAAGTGTCCAGGCAGAAGCTAGACAACTCTTTATTGTGCCCAAAGGTTCTCAATTGATTCATGAGCAACTAAACATGGTTGGCATCCTGCCTGACAGAGAGATAACCCTGTCCTGTTAAACTAAAGCAGTGAATCTTCCTGCCTGCAAACCTAAAATCACAATGAAGTTGCTATGTAGCCAGGTACCATGTCCTCAACCAGGCTGTTCTGCCCTACAGCTGGCCGAATTAGGTTACAGCAATTTGCAGAATGAGCAAGAAAAATTCTTGTCAACAGTAAAGCATCAGGATATCTTCTGGGGCAGAAGAATACCTGGGCTATAAATTAACCTACTGCAAGTCATGAAACCTCACAGATATAAAGCCATTGACCATGACACAGGCAGGAAGGGGGAAGTACCCTCCTTACGACCTTGCCTTCCTCTCTAACTGCAATTCCAGCTGAAACAATTAGCCTGCAATTGGAAGCTAACTTCCAAGATCACCTGATTGCTACCGACAGAGGTACACAGATGTTAGTTATTCTGTACCTGTGCACAGAAACAGTCTCTACTGCACATCTTTGAATTCTAACCTATGTAAACTTTGGGGGATGATCTCATCCTCAACGCTAGCAGGAAATGTGCCCCTCCACCTCCAGCTTCACTCTGTACCATCCCTGTGACTTTCACCCATGAAACAAAGTAAAGGTATCACCTGGCCACACAGTCATTACCAGCAGTCCATCACCTGCCAGTAGACTGGAACAGGGACACTGCTGTTGCCGGCCCAGGCCACGCAGCACAGGCTGCAGCGGTGAGCATCACTGACACAGCATTTCCTCACCGGAGCCTGCCTGGCCTGGCACGGCTCTCTCACTGGCCTTGGAAGGAGGTGGCTAAAGGACTGAACACCTCCTCGTCCCGGCTTTGCAGCTTACACCAATCAAAAGGGCTGCCATCTGCGACACACGGAAGCAGCTCAGGTCGGGCATACCAGTCTGGTGGAGAAAGGCTGCAGGATTCACATGCCTGAAATCCAGTGCTATCAGAGCTGCAAGGCTCTGAATCCACACCAGCATCATCACTGGCCAGAAAGAGGAGAGAATTCTAAAACAAATCAAGCCACCCCCCGCCAAAAAAAAAAAAAACACACCAAAAATAAAGAAGCCCAAACCAAACCAGAATCCCATCTAGTTCCTCAAAAAAGGAAGTTCCTCAACTTGACCCATCTCTACAGGACTTTTCCAAACATGCAGAGCAGAGATTTTTAAGGCCTGTACCAGGTACTGACTACCTTCAAAGACCATTTGGGAGCGATCATTCCACTTTCTGCTTACTACATTTGTAAGCACAAGAGTGTAAGTCTTGTGTGCTGTAGAATCAGCAGGTATTCCACATTTCAGTTCAAAGAAAATCAGATAAACAAATTTCCATATTCTTAAATGCAAAATAACTCTTCTAAACAATAAAAAAAGGCATTCACAAAGATATGACATTACTGTATTAAAAAAAAATACGCAGAGCCTGAAACGGGATTAAGCTACTTTATCATACTTAAAAAGTAATTACACTGGAGAGAGAGACAAATATTTAACGCCAAGTGACACAAAAACAGAAAACTAACCAAAACAACTGAATAGAAAAAAATTGAGTCAGCCAAATAAACTTTAAAGAAATAAACTTTTGCTAAAACCAAACAGGAAATCTAGTATTTCACTGAGTATGGATGCATATAAATTGTACTGAAGTGATTTAATAAAAATATGTAGAAGCCAGAATGCTGGTATTGTAAGCAATTTTTAAAGATTACTTTGAATTTAGAAGGCAGGTTCCTCTCCACCATGACACAAATAAATCTTAATTTACTTGAGCTACCAGAATGTAGTAAGTTTCTCCCTCCAACAAATACAACTCATTAATGCAAGCTAAACAGATGGTTATTTAATGGCATCCAAACTTCAGCTTGCTGGCCCTTCATGAAGCTCCATAATATACAATACACATCTCGTAGAATCGCAAATAAGGAAGGCTGAGTCTATTTTTGATCTTCAGGATAAATCAGTCTTCTACATCAGAGGACTGTCATACAGTGTCCTTTTAAACTCAGATACAGTTTATGTTAACAGCCCTGAAAATCCTTATCTGTAAGAATAATCTATTCAAAATTCTTACTAGTAAATAAACTGTAACTACAACGCCTTGTAAATTGTGCAAATCACGTATCAGATTACAGAAAAGCATTACAATTAGAGGCAAATGAAATACTGTTATTTCACTTTAAGGTTGGCAATTTGTGTAATTTGATGTGCCTCAAAAGAACAAGAGTAAATGAAACTGTACAAACTCCTGAGGTCAGGGTGATAAATGAAACCGCTTCCAAAATAAGCTTTCCTAATTAAGGCTTCTAAACCAGAGCTGGCTTGCACTCAGTTAGTATCACTGGTACAAGTAATCTGAAATATTCTTGATAAAATATTTTTAGTATCAACTCTACCATATTAAAACCAGTTGAAGGTCATTATGAGGATGAAAAAAAATAAAGTTCAGACACAGGAAAGATAACACAATTCATCCTTAAAACTACACAAAATATTTTTTTGAGAAGTCTGTATTTAAATCAGTTCAAAATTAATTGTTTGTTTATAACTGTCATCTTAATATTATAATCTGAGCATTAATAAAAAGAAACATATCTGTCAATTCTTGGATTACATCTACTGAATTCAACTTATTTGTCCCCACAGGCACACCTGGACTACTAAAAGCAGGGTGAGTGGTTTTTAGTTAAAAGACAGAAACATTGTATACATTGTTTTAATCAAGTTTATGTCATCCCAGCTTCCCTGAAGAAATATTTAATTTGCTTAATGAGACAGATGGCACTTTTTATTATACTAGTTTTTGTTCACTGCACTTAAGAAATTTAATTTGCATAGCAAAACTTTTTCATGTTAGGTCAATTCATGTGCCACTTAATGACAATTTAGCACTACAAACTAAAATAGAGATAAATCTAATTTATTCTCTTAAATGTAAATATTTCATACTAGTCTCTTTAAACAGTCAACTGTTTAAACTCATCATTCCGTGTTGGTGTAAGAACTTATTTTATTTATTTAATTTTGGCACATCCTTTAGCATGGCACTTTAATCTCAGGAAAAAAATAAGGCTAAGGAATCCTTTATATTCTGTTATGTTCTTATGATTTCCATTATCATACACAAACTTGAAATGGAAGAAATTAAACTTAACCATGAAACAATACAATATACCACACACATTTCAATCACAGTCACACTGTTAAGAACTGAATGGACTGCATACAATTCTAAAAGAACGACGAGATTTATGGAAACACAAAAAAATTAAATGCCTAAAAGCACTAGGAATGGCAGTGCGCAAGGTAACAGGGGCCACATGCTTTTCAAGGGCATAGGATGCATTTCTATGCAAAACAGAGCAGACAAACAGGACATTCTTTAAAACATACACTGACTTACTCTAATCAAAATATAATTGGGGATTTTTATTTTTCTTCTGAAGCCTGTGAAATGACTGATGTTTACAACACCTGACTAACCTCAGGTGCTTTGCCAAAAGAGACGAGTTTTTTGGGTTTGTTTTGTTTTGTTTTTCCCCCTGAGAACAACAAGGCTAAAAATGCAAAGGATATAGAGTCAAACCTGGACAATAATACCTATGACTTGCTATTATAAGAAATAGGCAGATATTTTCCAAGATAAGGCATGATTTCATTCTCAACTGAGCTGCTGATTGCTAGAGCAATTTCATTACTTCACAAGGCATCACAAATATTTCCACTCTTCATCCCTCATAATAAAATCTGTTTAAAGACTTTTGAAATAATGAAAATATTTATCCTCTTTGATAAGAATTAATCATCAATTCGAAGGCAAAGTTCACAATGACCAAGAAACAACCCTACCCCCTTCTCACCAGGATCTTTCACAAACCTGGAATGTAAGTACTGAGAGAGACTCAGTGTTAACAGTATGTGCCAGGAATATCCAACATTCATCACCCTAATTATTTAAGATAACAGTACTCAAGTTTCAGGCAGGTATTCTAATCACAAAAGAAACTTTGAAAAGCATGGCACTAAATAAACATTGCACATTTAAAGTTACAGGATGGAAAACTCAAAAGGGTTAGCAAGAGACTAGCACAAAACCCTTACATTATCTCAGGCATTTAGTACACGAAACACAGGAAAAAAAAAATACAGGGTTTCAAACGAAACATTACGATCTTTTTGCAAGGACTGAACACTGATACATACCTAAGATAATACTTTTTCACAGCACTGTTTACAGACTGTCAGCTTCAGTCAGTCATTAACCGTTCTCATGATTAAGCCTGAAGCATTCATAAGCATTCAAAAGTGAAGCACAGTCATTAAAAAGGACCACGCTTGCCCTCTCCCCATTTGTTGAAAAAATCATTAACGCCTTCACTCCTCTCCTTCTGCCTAGGGAAAGTGAGAAAGGGGAGGGAAGAAGATTAGAGCAGAAGACCGCCTACCTCATTGTCATCATTTCCTCCCAACAGGTCATCCACACATAGAGAAAGGACTAAAACTGGTCTCTAAATCAGTTTCAGTGCTTCAGACTGGCTTAACAGAAACAAACCATAATTAGCTCATTTCATGTAAGTGATGTAAGTTTGAACGTTCAATGTTACTTGAGTCTACACTGATGTTAAAAACACTCACTCCTGGAGATACCCTAGCATGACCACATCCACTTAGTGCCATCGTTCTTTCACAAGTTTCAAGACAAAGGTAATAAATTTAAATACCAAATATCAAGAAACTGTAATTATGTTATATTCCAGATAATTCCTAAAACCAGGAAATTGATGTTTTAATAGAGTTGCACTATTTTAATTAGCTCTCAACATTAGTCCTCAGCCACATAACTTCGGTGGCTGAGATGACAGCAGCTTTGCATAATTATGTTTGCAGACAATCACCTTCTGGGTTTCCTCCCATCTAGAACAAGTTAATCGTCTTGCTATATAAAGCCAAATTAAATACAATCTTTCAAGAAAATATCCCTCCTCAGATTAATTACTCGAAGCAAAGCAGAAACAGTTATTGCAAGCATGATTTTAATGTAAGTTCTTACAAAATTGGAGCACTTTTGGGATGGGTGGATTAATCTGTAAATTTCTCCTCAGAGGTATGAATTAAAAATCTCTGCAGTTTTATGAGATATTAAATTTATTAAGAGAGCCTTGACACGTTCCATGACTCCTACTTCAAAGTAACTAAATTATCAGGAATTGTTATGCTTTATTTTAAAAACTACTTCAAAATACTGCCTATCACAAAATGACTTCTGGTCCAACCGCTTCGATAAGTTTAAAACTTTTCTGTAAAAAACTACCACACAAACCAATCGGAAAACTCACTGTAACTGCTCTTGGTAACTAAACCTTGTCTCAATAATATGCTGTGTTAAAACAATTATCTAACATGTTACGCTAATTTAAGTAGGTCACAATGTTTCTATTAGATTTGCCTTAAAGCTCTTCCTAATAAAACTAGTTGCAAGAGAAACATTTACCTTATTTTCTTGAAAAAGTTGTGCATTTAAAATTAGGTATTGGACAACCCATGGTCTTTGAGAGACTCAACACATTCTCTGCCAGTTGTATCAAAGTACAGAAGATGTATTTTATATTGATTTGGCTGCAGACACAGGGAGAAGCCTTTGTGCAAATACCATCATTTACTGAAATTCTTTCCATATTTGGGAGGAGAAAGGGGCTCAAAGGAGGTGTTATGTGTCATGAAGCTGCTATGACTTTAGTCTCATCATTGAAATGCTCTTCACAGCTCTTGTGATCTTCGCTGTTATCTGTATTTGTGTTATGGCTGCATTCAAAAAAGCAATACGCAAGGCTTGACACAAAATCAGAAGAGGTCCATCTTACATGCTTAAGCAGGTATTAGCTATGTTTACACATAGTATTCATTTAAAAATAAAAATATTTTGACTGAAATAAAATGCAATGCAAACAATAAAAGGCAAAAGTCCCATGCTGTTTTTATTAAGGGATGTAATTTAAAAAATAAAAATCTGTAAAACTGCAAGCCTTCTGTTTCCTTTCCAGTTCACCAAACATATGTGTGAGAAATTAAACTTTTTCCTGAGCTTTTATTTTAGTCATCACCACAGGATCAAAACCTTCAAAGTCTGAAAATACTCCCATTACTCCCTATTTATCTTATATTAAAACCTAACAGACAATGAGCTCTAACGAGTAAGTGACAATCCATCCTAACTCAACATTTGTTTTTAAGTACTTTACATTTAATTGCAGGTGCTCACAAACTTTTAAAAATAANGAGAAGTGGCTCTAGGAGTAAATGCTATACAAGTACCTCCGTTAAAACCTAACAGACAATGAGCTCTAACGAGTAAGTGACAATCCATCCTAACTCAACATTTGTTTTTAAGTACTTTACATTTAATTGCAGGTGCTCACAAACTTTTAAAAATAACACTGATCTCTGCTTACTACAAAATATTTTAAGCTGAATCATTTTGCTTTGAAATAATATTTACAAAATGTTCCATCAGCAAACATGTCCCAGACAGTACTCCCTAGGGGTACACTAAAACCAAAACCAAGCACCTACAAGGTTTAGAGCAACATCAGAAAGCAGCTGTTGTATTTCAGCTGCATGGTGCTGACAAATTTTGCACTTCTACTTTATACAAATGTAACAGTAATTACTCGCATAACCTGACACCACTTCCCACATTGTTCATTCCCACAAACTACATGGCACAGAAGGGGATTAATTTCTTCCTGCAGCACTACACGTAATTGCTGAAATCCCAGTGTCCCGTCCTTCTGATCACTTTTCAGAATCCGCCGTAAATGTCTTCTCCACAGTAGCTACCAGTAAAATCAATTCTTACAACCCCTGGCTGCAAGGAGGTTTTTTGCCTATAGAAATTTTTAA
>VZTL01018271.1:26637-42693 GCA_013400535.1 Scopus umbretta | reverse complement strand
AAAAAAAAAAAATAAAAAAAAATTGAGCCTATTGTTTGGAGTGCTATGACAATTTCATTGTTAGGCGAATTTATTGAAGGACGGTGTTGGGCTTCTGCAAAAGCTGGCAGCAAGCGGCGAGGGGTGAGAGGTGGGTCTGCCACCCGCCACCGCTAACTGCGGGAAGCGTTGGCTCTGCAGACGAGCAGGATTCTGACAGCACCACAACGCCGTGACTTGAAATGCGCCCTACACCAGGCAGGACCAAAATCCCCCGGTGCTGATCCTGCCGCAACCGTAGGGTTAACGCCGTGCCCTACTTTGCCCTCCGTTTCAGGGCATGTCCCCCGCCGCAGCCAGGATGACAGTACGTTGGTTACCGGGTGCTTTTTCTCCACAGAGGAGACGTACGATGGAGTGCGGTGAGGCAGTAGTCCAGAAATAGACTCTGAAGTCCATATTAAGACTTTTTTAGAACATATGGAGGAAACGAAGGCTGGGAACGGCATCCTTTCCCCAGAAGAGCGAGGAGCCATTTCCCAGTACCGCAGTAAAGCGTTTGCACTAGTGCTTTGTGACGCTGCTTTTCAACAGGAATGGAAATTATTTGGGCACAGCTAGAAGGGCTGGAGAAGCGGCCAAGGGACAGGCAGCGGCGTCACTCGCTGGGCTGGAGGATGCAGTTCCGCGCCTGATCACGGACCCGGCTCGTTTGCGGCCCTCGTCAGCGTGAGCCACACACGGGAGGCTCAACGGTGGGGAGGGCGTGGGAGCGAGAAGCAACTAAATGTTAGACGTGGCTTTGCAGCCTGGGATGGGTGCGACGGGAACAGTTATTAAGGTGTGGAGCTGCATGTACAGGGCCATCACTCTTTATAAAGGGGTGTCACACTTCCCCTGAATAAATGAAGTTTTGCCTGATTTTTCTTCCTCTGCTTTTGTCTTCCTGCTATCTGACAGGTCCCATTCTCTGTTTCGCAATTATTATTCTGGGAATGCGGAGAGGTCACTGATTTTACAAGGCACCAAAGCAAGGGCCACAAGTGAAACAAAGCAGAGGTTGAGGCAAATTAAAATCCCTGGGGTCGAACGCTGTAGGGAGAGGAGGCTGAAAAAAGCAGCAGCATTTTGGATGTCCTAAAGGTGGATGCAGGGATGGATTGAAGCTCTTCCAGTCTCCACATTTTTCTACTTCCTAGAGCAAATGCTCCTGACAGCTCTGTGCACCCAGACCAGGAACCGCTCCCTCCGGCTCGCAGTGGCGTAGACTTTTCCCATTTTCTGAAGGCTCAGAGCTGTTGGAACCGGCTGAGCCGCGAGCCTGCCAGCTCCGGGTACAGCCTGCGATCCTTCTGCGTGAGACCCATTGGGTTTAATGGCTCAGATGCAAGAACAAGCTGATGCACTCTGCTTTTGAGCTTGGCATTGTGATATGCTTGACAGTTACATATGAATATTAGCCATCTGCAGGATATGAAGACACAGCTATGATTTCTCTCTTTCTCTATCTCCTCTTTTCNTACTCAAAGGTAATTCAATTTTTTAGCCCACAAGACAGTAGCAAAATACATGCTGAAGTACCACATCAATTGGCACACATTATTTAGAAATGTCTTAGCAATGTAAACTGATTGTAAAAAGGCAACATTTACCCAGTCCTTCCAACATTTCTCTCCCTATAAAAAGAAATCCCAAGCCATAGAAGTCATTTTGCCTAATGAAAAAAATACGTGTTATTCCAGGGCAGAAACATTTGGGGTTTTTTGGTTGAAAGTCCTGAATAGCAGTTAAACGCCTTTGGGAATACTTGTTGTGCTGCTTCTGATGAGAGCAGGGCAGCCGGCGGGCGCTGCCGGGGTCAGGGCTGCGGACTGACGTGCGTCCCACATCCAGACTCATTCCCCCAAGCTCACAACAGCCTGTGCTGCGTCGTGCCAGACAGAAACGTTGGCAAAGCTCTTCCCAAAAAACTGCACGTAAGGAACACCTTGCTCATTCGGAGAAATCGGGCACATTTCAAAATAGCTGTGAAGAAAAAAAAAAAAGATTGGCCAAGGGATTCTGGTGGGGAAATAGTTGCTGACTTGTGAAAGCAGGACAGGCTGGAGGATGCTGGGTCAATTGTAAGGGTAAACAAAAGAGAAATAAACTTTTTCAATATATACTCTAAGTGTATATTATATGCTTTTACATATATATATATATACACACCCCCAGAAAAAAGCATAAAATAGCCTGAGAATCTGGTATTGCTAAGAGAAAAAACAAGGTGTGGTGGGTCTACTGGGGAGGTTTCGGTTTCCTTTTTTTTTTTTAAGTCCAGACGAATTACTCTCAAGGCCAAGCGACGAATACCATTTCAGTTCTGTGGAAGACCAGGCACGGACATTAGCTCTTCCTTTGGCCCGTTCTCTCTTACTCTCTTGCAGCTATGAAGGCTGTAAACCCGAGCCCGAAGGCCGCGTCTCCCCGGCCGAGGCGCGCGAGGCCGCTGAGCGCCCCGGGGAGCGCGGGCAGCGCAGGGGGCGAGGGCAGCACCCTGCCCTCCATCTGGGCCACGCGCTGGATGCTACCCGGGGGAGCAGGCGGCGCAAGCTGCCGTCGGGCACCGGGGCCCCCCGGGCGGCCGGGGGGCGGGTCGGCCGCCCGCGCCGGCCGCNAACGGCATCCTTTCCCCAGAAGAGCGAGGAGCCATTTCCCAGTACCGCAGTAAAGCGTTTGCACTAGTGCTTTGTGACGCTGCTTTTCAACAGGAATGGAAATTATTTGGGCACAGCTAGAAGGGCTGGAGAAGCGGCCAAGGGACAGGCAGCGGCGTCACTCGCTGGGCTGGAGGATGCAGTTCCGCGCCTGATCACGGACCCGGCTCGTTTGCGGCCCTCGTCAGCGTGAGCCACACACGGGAGGCTCAACGGTGGGGAGGGCGTGGGAGCGAGAAGCAACTAAATGTTAGACGTGGCTTTGCAGCCTGGGATGGGTGCGACGGGAACAGTTATTAAGGTGTGGAGCTGCATGTACAGGGCCATCACTCTTTATAAAGGGGTGTCACACTTCCCCTGAATAAATGAAGTTTTGCCTGATTTTTCTTCCTCTGCTTTTGTCTTCCTGCTATCTGACAGGTCCCATTCTCTGTTTCGCAATTATTATTCTGGGAATGCGGAGAGGTCACTGATTTTACAAGGCACCAAAGCAAGGGCCACAAGTGAAACAAAGCAGAGGTTGAGGCAAATTAAAATCCCTGGGGTCGAACGCTGTAGGGAGAGGAGGCTGAAAAAAGCAGCAGCATTTTGGATGTCCTAAAGGTGGATGCAGGGATGGATTGAAGCTCTTCCAGTCTCCACATTTTTCTACTTCCTAGAGCAAATGCTCCTGACAGCTCTGTGCACCCAGACCAGGAACCGCTCCCTCCGGCTCGCAGTGGCGTAGACTTTTCCCATTTTCTGAAGGCTCAGAGCTGTTGGAACCGGCTGAGCCGCGAGCCTGCCAGCTCCGGGTACAGCCTGCGATCCTTCTGCGTGAGACCCATTGGGTTTAATGGCTCAGATGCAAGAACAAGCTGATGCACTCTGCTTTTGAGCTTGGCATTGTGATATGCTTGACAGTTACATATGAATATTAGCCATCTGCAGGATATGAAGACACAGCTATGATTTCTCTCTTTCTCTATCTCCTCTTTTCTTTTTTTCTTTTTTTTCTTTTTTTTTTTTTAATTTTTGGTGGAGCAAATTATTGCAGAACCATGTTTACCAGTGGTCTCTTTGGTCCTGGATTGAAATGAACACCTCTGAGCTCTACGTGGCAGAATCTACTGAGAGTAAGATAATAATTTAAAAAAAGAAAAAAGAAAACTGTTTAAAAGCTATGTTGAGAGAAACGGGCTGTAGATAACTGCAGTTCTGATATGAAGAGTTTATCTGAACTTTGGATTATCCGGCATTTGAATGGGAGTTTGGCACTTGTGTTGAAACAGAGGTCATTTATCTGGATAGTCTGGATGACTACATAGATTTGCAGAACAAGCCTAACTTGCAGGGCATCAGTCATGTCTTTTGGGGTTACTAATGTTAATTATTTTTGCACAGCTAAAACTCACTGTACCTGCTATTGCTCTGGAGCCCTTCTCCGTGGCACGGGTGACAGTCTGCATGAAAGAGCCGGAGCTGAAGGACTCTCCTGGTGCAAGCGCCTAAGGGGCAGCAGAGGCAAGGGCCTTCCCGCAGTGCCCATCCCAGGGGAGCAGGAATGGAAAGGGGGATGCGGTACAGCTCGCGCTTCCGTACTTGCTTTTACCTGTCAGAACTGAGCCAGCAACCGTGTCCCTTAGCGCACAGATAAACCCAGGATTTTAAAGTGGCGTTTCATCCAGCGCTTGTCCTTCCCGGCCGCTCGGTCTGCCCGTGGCCCACCGCCGAAAGCTGCCCCCACAAACTGTAAACGACCAGCAGCATCATATCAGCCCCTTGAAATGATAACTAGCGGTTGAAAAGGTGCTACAAAGAGGGGAAAAATCCCTTCTACTCTGACCCCAGCAAAGCAGAGGGCATCCCGTGGCTTAACCCTTCCCCGGGCACCGTCCGCAGGAGCTGCTGGCTCAGGTGTCCCCCGGCCCAAAGGTAGGGGCGTCCCCGGCAGGCTTGCCAGCGACAGAAGAGAACGAGTGTAATTGCTTTCAAGAGCACAATTAAAAAATCACTTACTTGGGCTTTGTGTGAATTTGCCACAAATCATTTCAGCGTGATGGGATGTGTATTCTGTGCCTTGAAAACATATGCTGGGGCATGCTGGCATGTGGAGAAATTTAATCCAGTGCATTGATGTACAGCTGAATACGGGAACAGAAAACATCTTGATTGCCCATGGAAGGAATAACCTTCTTTGGCCAAAAAGCATGCTCAAAGGAAATGTTTTTCCCTGTAATTCTGTTGACATGATGGAGATACAGAGGGAAAGGAGAAAAACCGGTTACTGGCTTATGCCTCCCCTATTTATAAGATCACACAGCTTATCACAAGGAATTTGGGAGAATTCCTGAGAAAGTTGGGACTGGTGAACCGGCAACATGGAGACTGCGACGAGAGGAAACGATGGCTCGTCCCGTCCCGGCAGCAGGGCAGAGCTGGCGAGACCCCCGGCAGGCTCGTCCCGGTGGCAGGGCTGCGGGACAGCACCAGGAGTTCTTGGGCAGGATAAACCACAAAGCAACTATACACCAAATACCACAAAAATAGTAACAAAACCCCGTGATCAAACCAATATAACCTACCATGAGGCTTTTGTCCTCCTCCACCTCTTGCTGCAGGGACGTAGACAGAATTAAAGGGCAGATTAGAAAGACCAGCAGCTCATTACCAACAGCTGACGATCCCCTAACGAGCTGGACTGCCTCTTGCAGTGCCCATGCTAAACTCACCTCACCTAATTAAACGCCCAGGGGAGCTCCTCAGGGAAGTGGAACGCTTTGCATAAAAGAAACAAAAAAAAACCCCCAACCCGCCCCAACCCCGAGAGCCCCGGCGATGCCCAGGCCTGCATTTGCTCGGCGCTCCGGGGGACGCCTTGCTCGGGCACGCCACTCACGCCCTGGAAAGCGGCCAAAGCAATGGGGGGAACTCGGTGCAAGAAGCATCACCGCCGGAGCGGGCCTGCGGGCGCGCTGTGCCGCCAGGGTCAGCGGAGCCGGCGGCGCTGGGGCGGTGCGGTGGGGGGACGGAGGGCAGGTGCTGCCTGCAGCCCCTTGCCGGCGCGTCGCCCGGCACCGCGCTTTGCCTCCCTTCTCTGCGCGCAGCCCCCGCGGCACCAACTCCCGCCTGGCCTCTCCGCTGCGGGAGCGGGGCCCTCGTACTGCGCCGGGCTGGGTCTCGCCCATGGGAGAACACGACGCCTGGCGTGGGCCCACCCGATTTTTGGCTTGCGGCAGAGGCCGGGACGCAGCCCCTGGCTCCGGGGATGCGACAAGGGTTTTTCCTTGCGGGCGCAGGAGCCGTGCCCGCCTCTGGCTGCTTCCCCGCCGCAAGCTCCTCTCCGGGGCTGCACGTGGGGCTGTGCCGCCAGCGCTGCTGCCCCACGGCCCAGCTCCTGCTCCGAGCACCCCCACCTTCCCGGGGCTCTCCCGGCGGCTCGGCAGACGTCCTTTGGCATCGGCCCTTCCAGCGGGGAAGAGCGGTCTCCCCGGCGGGGTGCGCGGTGCATTCGCTTTCCGCCGTGGGAACGGGCTCGCCGGTAACTTCGGAACTTCATCGTTAACAAAGGTTGTATTTAAGATTCCTGTGTCTACCGCTTAATAACACCCAAATTAGTCTCGATGGAATTAGCTGTAATTAAGGACATTGTGAAATATGGTGGGGGCAAACAGAATTACACTGTATTACTTTATTAATAATATTCTTTAACTACACTGTAAATTGCTATTAGGCCTGCATATTACTGCCTGGATATGGAAATAGTCTTTTGCTATGCTAATCTAACACAATTTTCTTTTAAATGTAAACAAATTATACTCTATTAATATGCTGTTCTACTTGCATAGTTAATTATTGTAACAGTAAGGAATAAAATTGTTCTGCTTTCTCTGTTTCTGATGGAAAAAGGGCTACATAAATAGTTTAATAGGGAACTAATTATGCAAAAAATTTAGATGCCTAAAATGTGTTTGTAATTGCATTAAAATGGTCTTCTGTTCAAATATTGGAAAGCCTGCTAATTGGAGGCTAGCTGGAAATTTAAATATTGTGAATCAATGATTTTAATACAGTACATGTTTGGTTGTGTTTCTGTTCATATTTGTCTTTGGAAATGAAGAGAATATTTAACGGTGTTTAATAAGAGGCGCTCTGGATCTCATACCAATGAGGTTAGTAAGTGGAAGACAGGAATTTTAAGCGTGCGTGTCACGGCGTTAATCTCACCTGGGGCGGGGGCAAGGCGGGCTCTCCCACCGCAGCGCCGCCAGCGGCAAACACCGTCCCCGGGCGAGGGACGCCCAGCAGGGCAGCGTGCGGCCGCCACCGCCCAAACTGCCTTGGGCGCGGAGGGGCGCGCGGAGAGGCGCCAGCGGCCATCCGGCGGGGGGCCCAGCTGCGAGGACCCCCCTCTGGAGACCTCCCACCTCCGCCAGGCGGTCAGGCCTGGCACGGCGCGGTGGGCAGCCGGCAAAGGCTCCCGCTCGGGGGGGGACGGAGGCAGCGGAGGCGACGGCGGCTGCGGCGGCGGGACGCAGCGGGCAGGAGCAAGGGCGGCAGCGGGAGGCCTCCCGCCCGCCTGCAGCAGGAACGCCGGCCTGAGGCGTGCTTTTCACCGCAGTGCACCTCGGGCTCGGCGCGAGGCATCTGCACCGGCGCGCTAGCACCCAAGTATAGCAATTTGGAGTGGAAACACGCAAACAGCTTGCGGTACAAAGAAAAGGATAGATTTCCAAATGGCTAATCTCCAGCCACCCACACAAGTTTTGTCTCTCTTTAGCACCTTTCTCTGTTGCTAAGTCTCGCATCCAAAAAACGAAGAGGAGACACTCCAAATTATGCAGCAATATTGTGTCGAGCAGCTGAAAACAGGCTCGGAGAAGCTCTCAGGGAACGCAGCGAAATCATTATTATCTTTAGCAAAATGACACGGGGCAGCGCAGGACCAACAGCATGATGTCCTAGAGGGGCTGGAGCGGGCCGGCGCAGGCGGCTGCGCACCACGTTGGCAGGTCTGCCGTCCCTCGCCGCCATCCGAGGAGAGCCGGGGAGGACAGGCAGCAGGTGCAGGCGGGTCTGTGCCACTGGGAAAGGGTGACCGTCCCGTCCCATGGCCCCGTCTGGGAGCGATGCTGCCCGCACGGAGCTTCCCGCGGTGGGGAGGACCCCGCATCCACCCGAGGTTTGCTCCCGCATGCTGCTCTCCGCTTCCCCGGGCTGTCGTCTAATTGCAGATCGTATGAAGCCCGACCTGCTCGCCAGCCGTCGGAGCGGCCTGAGCAGGACTGCTCGGCAGAGCGGGTGTGAGCAGGAGCTGGGCGAGAAGCACGTAGCCACAGTGGCAAAATAGGAGTTATTTACTGGGGCCGTCCTAGTGAAACGAAACACAGCAGGGAGAAGTGATGCGATCCAACCCGGGGCTCGCGGGCCTCCCAGGGGATGGGGGATGCTTTTGTGTGCCACGAAGCGGGAACAAAAGTCCCCGGGCAGCGGCTGAGGCCGATCCCCCCCGGCTCTCCCGGCTCCCGCACAGCTCCTCGGGCGGGTGCAGCCGCAGCAGCCCCCCAAGCCGTCTCTGCTGAAGGGATGCCTGCAAAGGAGACTGCAGCTAATAACGCGGCTTTGTGGGGGGAAGCAGAAGGCCAGCAGCAGCCACCTCCGGCGGGGTTCGGCGTCCACCCGGAGACGGAGCCCCTGGGGAAGCGCTGGGGAGGGAGCTGCGCCCCTGCCTGCTGGGCTGGGGGCCAGACATCGCCGCCTCGCCTGGCAGCAGCGGCTGGGGCTGTGTTTTAAAGCCTGTCTTAAAAGAAAGGAAGAAAAGGGCCAGTGCTGAAGGAGGAAGGTGCAGCCGGGGTACGCTCGGAGCAGGGCGAAGGGCCGCGTTTGTCCATGGTCCCCGCCAAGCGTAACGTAGCGTGGTGCTGGAGAGCCTGGTTAGGTCTCCGCCACCTCGAAAGCAGCGGAGCCGCGTCCCTGCCCATCTGCTCTGCACAGCACCCAGCGCGAGCCCGAGGCCGCCCGAGCATCGCCAAGGGCGCAGGGGCTGCTGCGTTTGCTGGAACAGCTCCCGCGCGGTCATTGTCCGACCCGCTGCTTTGTAAAGCATCCGGGATAGCTGGGGTATGAAAGAGGCCATGGGAAGGCAATTGTATCCTACACTCGATAATCCCTCCATTTGCCCTTCAGGATGCGTTAGATTAAAGAGAAACGCTTAGATTTGTTTCGTGTTATTTGATGTGACTGACCTGTGCCATGCTATTTAAATGAGAGGAGGAAGAAAAAAACCTTGAAATATACCTGAAGGAGGCATGGGCAGAGGAGAGCCCTCAAAGTGAAAAGGCCTGACAGATTAGTTCGGCCCGTGAGTTATCACCTCAATTTTCTTAGTAAATACCCTATCAAACAGAATTTCTTAAGCTTGCTTGTAAGGAGCTGAAGAAATCATTTGCTATGGGGTGGGGGGGTGGGGAGAAGAAATGGAAAAAAAAGAAGAAAAAAAGACATGTCATATCCCAGGTATCCTGCCAAAATCCCCAAACAGCTTCCTAGCTGTTTAAGAGAAGAGCTTTTTAAATATCTTTGCAGAGTCTTGTCTGTTTGTCTGACAGATGTCTGCAATGTACTGGGAACTGTATTCATGCTTAGAATGTAAATAAGATTATAGGTCTTTAAATATTCCCATTACATTGTATTTACCTAGATGCTGATGAAAATAAATAGGAAGCATTTCTGCTGGGTTTTTTCCTAGCAGGTTTTTTTTTTTTTCTCCGCATCCCACAAGCAGGCTTAACATTTTTTGCCTTGTCAGTTAAATGCACAGGTTTCCACTCTAATCTAGTGGTTAGTCCAAAGCATACATCTGTTAAACTAAAAGGGCAATTTCTGGCTAAAGATATAAATTGCTCATTTGGCAGTATTATTCATACCCCTTTTTTTCTTTCTTTTTTAACACTAACGAGAGTCTTAACAATTGAGGTTTTTCAGGCCCCTGCTCCAGTCACCTGGGGACCAAGGTATTCCCCAGGAAGGGGAGCCGGCTCCCCCGTGGCACCAGATATCCGACCACACGAGAAGTCAGCAAATCAAGGGAGTAAGCTGATAGTGGAGATTAAACGGGCTCTTTGCATTTACCAGCTCCGACACAATTAAACACCGGGAGCCGCGCAGGAGGGCTCGGAGCTCAGCTGCCGAAAGCGGGGCAGCTCGGGGTGGCCCCCCAGCAAAGCGCTCCGCAGAGCGACCGGGGTGCCCTGGGCTGGGTGCCCCGGGATGTCCCCAACCCCGGAGCACTGCCTCGGGGGGAGGGCAGGGCCTCCCGCTGCAGCGGGGAGGAGGGGAGCTGGGCCTTGGAGGGGTGTAAATGGCCATTCTGGGGTGCCCGGGGAGCACGGACCAGTTCCCCGCACTCCTGCCGGGGCAGGGGCGAGCGGGAAGCAGCAGCTCCGGGGCACGGGGGCTGGCAGAGGAGGGGCGGCCACGGCAGGAATTAGTCATTCCGCTTTTTCCGTCCACTGCAAAGACTTAATTCCAGAAATTAATTCAGCAAAATCTACATTCATAAAACAAAGCCTTTCTTCAAAGCCCAAAACCAGATGAAACAGCCCCACCGCTTCACCCTTCCCCTGCCCCCTCCCGGGCCTTGAAATAGGTTGAGTGGTTTTGCTAAATACCCGGCGATCCCTGGCTTAGATCTTGGATGCCAAGAGTCAACCCAATGTTATGGCTGAGTAATAAATCCCTTAAAAGCAGTGTTTGAATTTGTAATGGAAATGTTGACAGACCCTCAACTAGAGCAGCGCAGGCTCCGCAAAGTCAATCTTGTAATTGATCCTGACTTCTACATCGAGCCACATGTGCGGGGCTTTGTGCACTGGGCAGCGGTTGTTAATATAGCTGCTTTCACCTGAAACAAATGAGGTCTAATTAGATTAATCTGTAAATCAGTGCTCACCAGTTGTATGATTAATGAGCACTTTGCATTTCTCCAAGATCAGATGAATGGATTATTTGAAGGGATTTAATAGGAAATAATAGATTTCCTCATCTGTGACAGGGCTAGCAGGGATCCCGCATCTTCTGCACGAGCCATCGAAGGGGGAAGGAGGAAGCGTAGACGAAGAAATTGGAGGCTCAATCTGTCCTTTTTTTTGAGGAGCTGAACTTCTGATTGTGCGGGTGTCAGATGGACACTCTACAGCTGTTCTGGAACCATGTGTCAACATTATTTACCAAACTAATGTGATGATAATTATGGCATAAAGTATGGGGAGAAAGCATGCAGGCAGAATGGACATACATACTTAATGATTTTATTCTCCTGCATTCAAAATCAGTAGGAGCCGAGCTTGTCGCTGGAGACATGTTGAAGCAGCAGTGCAAGCTGTCTGTGCAGGATCCAGTGATGACTGTATGCGGCAGCATGCATTCAAAGTAAAAAATTAATTTACAAATGGTTTTCAGGGTTCCCACCAGATGGAAGAGCAATGAAGTCACGAGCGGTCCTTCTCTGCCGCTTAACCCTTGCGCTGACGTGCTGCGGCGGGAACGCGGCCAGCTATAAAAAATAATAATCTGAGGCCCCATTCAGAGTTTATTTTTGAAATGGTTACTTTAAAACCAAAACACCTGTACTTTTACTGCTGGCCAAGATGGACTGCAACATCACATGCAGAAGGCAGATGTGTAACTGGAGCCTTCATAACTGGTTCGAATTATAAAAACATTGCTTTAAAAAAAAAGGGAGGGGGCTTGGGAATGCATTTTTAAGAAAGGCTTTTATTTCGAGATCAAACCTGAATCTTTAAAGAGTTCCTTCGCATCACCTTTTGCTCCTGCTGAGCACTGGTTCTCCCTACAGCGAGTCCCACTGACACGGATAAACCTACCAATTAATTTCCAAAAGCCGGTGAAAGCCGAGGGGAATCGGGCTCGGAAGGTCAGGCAGCCATCGGTGCCTCCCCGCCAGGACACACTTCTTTCCCCTGAACCACCCACGGATGGGGCATTGCTAAGCCCAAACCCCCCGCTGCGGTCGTGCCCGATGGGCAGCGCTGGCCATGCAGGGCAGGGATCCCAAAACCGTTCCCGGTCTGGATGGGTGGAAAGCAGACTTTTTCACCAGTGGTTTGGGTAAAACCGCCTGATGTAGAAGGAATTCCCCTGTGCAAACTGCAGTAACACCCCCGTGTCCTGCGTGGCTGTGGGACGATGTTCAGAACACGGCGTGGGGTGGCCGGGCAGGCTGCTGCGGGCTCGGGGACTGTGCCCTAAAGCCCGGCTTCCAAAACCGGCTGAGCATGGTGGAGGAGAGGCTGGAGGGGATGAAGGAGGAAGGGCAGGAGAGAGTAGGCGGCAGCAGCCAGCTCCGCGCCTCGGTGACGCTGGGGACAGCCGTGTGTGGTGCCGGGGGAGCCGCGGTGAGCGCCGGCAGGGCTGTGCTTGGCCTCGCAGCGGTGCCGAGCCGCTCGTGGGATGCGCAGCTTCCCAGAAAGGCTTTATCTCTTCATGAATTGAATTTTTTAGGCGGCCTGCGAGAAGCGGGAGGGCTGAACTTGGACGGGCTCCGTGCCTTTGCGCAATGCTGTTATAAAACATTCATTGTGGTAGAAGACGAAGTTCGGATGTGTTCCTAGAGCGAGCCATAGCATCCCTCCCACTATTTTTTCACAGGGGGGATATAAAATCCATGGATGCGCACCAATTTTTATCAGAGGAAGAGCGATTTCTCCTTGGAGAGATGAGCAGCCCTTTCTCTCCAGCCTCCTGGAAGCCCTCAGCTGCCGACTTGGAGCTGCAGGACGCGGAGCGAGGCAGGGGGCCAGGCTACGGTCTAGGGACAGCCTGGAAATGGCTTTCTTCATGGCTTTTTCCCAACCTTTTCCCCCAAACGCTCTCCGGAATTAGGGTTTCGGAGCTTCACGTCAGAGCTGAAGGGCCGTCCCAGTGCACGAGCAGCGATGCTGCGGGAGCAGGGCCGCTCTCCGGGTGCAGGCGGTGGGGTGGCACCTCGCTCCCGCTGATCCAGCCTCGGGAGCGGGGTCACGCTGGACCCCCGTGTCCCCAGCCCCAGCCCGAGCCGAGCCCGCTCCAGAAGGTCCCCGCGCACGGGAAAGCTCTTACACGTATGATCAGCTTCAGCCAGGTGCTCATCTTATACGCGCTGCCCCGGGCCAGCTCCATTCAACGTCCGTATACGCGGCTCTAAGAAGATTCAGATATTTTTTCCCCCCACATTTTATCTAGTGATATTGCAAAGACCATAATAGGAAGAAGAATTTGTTTTTCATCCCAGGCCTTTCAATACCTTTTGGGATTATCCTGTGGCTCTGCAAAGTGACCTGACCTCCAGTGCACGGTGCCCCTTTTTTTCTGCTTCTTTCTTTTTTTCCACTTTTTTTTTTTTTTCACTCTGAGCTCATTTGAAAATTCCAATTTCTATAATAATTTGATGCAGCTGCTAAGATGTTCTTTTTCTTTTGATCACTGTTATTAATGATGTGCTGTAACATATGCAACGCTAGCAATCCCAGCTACTATTTCTTACAAAGATCATTTTGTACTTCCCCCTCGTTCTCTCCCCCCTCCTTCCCCCCCGCTCTGATGAAGCTCATATGTTTTAGGAAGTTCATCTCAGTGTTATTAGTCTAAGAATTAGGAAATGTGTGGGCAGCTCCTCTGTGGTATAAAAGAAATTGGAAAAAGAAACCATTCCCCTTTATTCCCAAAAGAAGGATGTAGGATTTATTTTTGGTCCTGAGTTTACTGTTAAATATTTTATCGTTCATTCTTAATGTCAGCTTTTGTAACTCTTATTTGTGTCGATGTTTTGATAAAGCTGAGTTTTCTAGCTTATTATTTTTTTTAATTTCTTAAATGCTGTGAGGCCAAATTACGATCTCGGTTATGTAAATGCAAATGCCAGGTAACTCCACGGGAGTCTGTGGATTTGCCCCAGATTTATAACACGATCAGAAATTGAAAAGCAGGAGTCTGATTTGGCTCCTGCTCCAAGGTATGCAAAACCAGTTCAGTTAAAATCAGCGTATTTACACCTGTACGAGGCGAGGGGCAGACACAATTTGGCCCTAAAAGACCTGTTGGAAAGTTGGAATGGTCCGTGCTGCATTCCTCCCACCCCTCAGGAGCAAGCCCGTGAAAGCGGACGTTGCTGCGGGGCTCACCCAGGGCCGCAGGGAGCGAGCGAAAGCCGGCCGTCCCGCGCACCGCCGTGTCCGCAGGCTGCCATTCGCGAATGAGTTCGCCCGGGGTACGGTTGGGACGGCTTCTGCCACGGCGTGCACGCGCGCGCGTGGGTCTGCCCCGACTGACCACGCGGTTGGAAACACGAAATGTCGAAGGGCGGCGCGCACGTTTGCAAACTGGCTTTTGTGGCCATCGAGTATAGCTAAACATGTAGAAGGATCTACGTGATTTACAGACGGGACGATTATTTCTTTTCTAGTTTACCTTCTCTCATTCCTAACTATGTGCGCAAATNACTCCCGCTGATCCAGCCTCGGGAGCGGGGTCACGCTGGACCCCCGTGTCCCCAGCCCCAGCCCGAGCCAAGCCCGCTCCAGAAGGTCCCCGCGCACGGGAAAGCTCTTACACGTATGATCAGCTTCAGCCAGGTGCTCATCTTATACGCGCTGCCCCGGGCCAGCTCCATTCAACGTCCGTATACGCGGCTCTAAGAAGATTCAGATATTTTTTCCCCCCACATTTTATCTAGTGATATTGCAAAGACCATAATAGGAAGAAGAATTTGTTTTTCATCCCAGGCCTTTCAATACCTTTTGGGATTATCCTGTGGCTCTGCAAAGTGACCTGCCCTCCAGTGCACGGTGCCCCTTTTTTTCTGCTTCTTTCTTTTTTTCCACTTTTTTTTTTTTTTTTCACTCTGAGCTCATTTGAAAATTCCAATTTCTATAATAATTTGATGCAGCTGCTAAGATGTTCTTTTTCTTTTGATCACTGTTATTAATGATGTGCTGTAACATATGCAACGCTAGCAATCCCAGCTACTATTTCTTACAAAGATCATTTTGTACTTCCCCCTCGTTCTCTCCCCCCTCCTTCCCCCCCGCTCTGATGAAGCTCATATGTTTTAGGAAGTTCATCTCAGTGTTATTAGTCTAAGAATTAGGAAATGTGTGGGCAGCTCCTCTGTGGTATAAAAGAAATTGGAAAAAGAAACCATTCCCCTTTATTCCCAAAAGAAGGATGTAGGATTTATTTTTGGTCCTGAGTTTACTGTTAAATATTTTATCGTTCATTCTTAATGTCAGCTTTTGTAACTCTTATTTGTGTCGATGTTTTGATAAAGCTGAGTTTTCTAGCTTATTATTTTTTTTAATTTCTTAAATGCTGTGAGGCCAAATTACGATCTCGGTTATGTAAATGCAAATGCCAGGTAACTCCACGGGAGTCTGTGGATTTGCCCCAGATTTATAACACGATCAGAAATTGAAAAGCAGGAGTCTGATTTGGCTCCTGCTCCAAGGTATGCAAAACCAGTTCAGTTAAAATCAGCGTATTTACACCTGTACGAGGCGAGGGGCAGACACAATTTGGCCCTAAAAGACCTGTTGGAAAGTTGGAATGGTCCGTGCTGCATTCCTCCCACCCCTCAGGAGCAAGCCCGTGAAAGCGGACGTTGCTGCGGGGCTCACCCAGGGCCGCAGGGAGCGAGCGAAAGCCGGCCGTCCCGCGCACCGCCGTGTCCGCAGGCTGCCATTCGCGAATGAGTTCGCCCGGGGTACGGTTGGGACGGCTTCTGCCACGGCGTGCACGCGCGCGCGTGGGTCTGCCCCGACTGACCACGCGGTTGGAAACACGAAATGTCGAAGGGCGGCGCGCACGTTTGCAAACTGGCTTTTGTGGCCATCGAGTATAGCTAAACATGTAGAAGGATCTACGTGATTTACAGACGGGACGATTATTTCTTTTCTAGTTTACCTTCTCTCATTCCTAACTATGTGCGCAAATACACGCATTACAGTTGTCCACACCAGAAAGCCATGCTGAAGGTGGGTCCACCCCAAGGAGGCAGGAGGCGTGGGGCGACCCTGGTGCGGGGTCGGGCGCTGCCAACCTGCGGCACCCCCTCGCCTGGGGGCTCCCGGCGACGCGCAGGGGGGATGAGGGCACAGAGGGGACCCCCGGGCCCGGGGGGGGGTCCCCGAGGGGAAATCCAGCCCTCCGCACACCCAGTGCCCTGCGCCGGCCGCTCGGGGAGCCTCTCCTGCCCGCACACACATGCGCACGCCTGCGCACGCGCGCAGACGCGTGTGCCCGTGCACACCTACGCGTGCAGGCGCGCACACGTGCACGCGGACATGCAGAGCGCCCCCCGGGCTGCCCAGGGGGGCGGCGGGGGGCACGGGGCGGCGGGCGCGGG
>VZTL01018270.1:0-38850 GCA_013400535.1 Scopus umbretta | reverse complement strand
TGCCTGTAGTTCAGCTGGGACACTCACCTCAGGAACGGTAGAAAGTATTTATATAGCAACAACCTTTTCCGCTGCTCCTGCCTCCCATGGTGGCATGGATCATCAATGGCAGCTGCCACGGGAACGGTGCACTCAAAGGTCAGTAGCACTGCTCCCTCCACCGCCAACAGGCAGGAGCTGATGGCTGGCAGCAAGTGAGGGATTTTGCCCCAGAAGATCCTCTTATATTGTCCCTAATGTTCTGGAGCAGTTCAGGTGCAGAAGTGAGCACTGTCTGCCAAAGAGTGTGGAGACAAGGGATTTCTCCATCCCAGCTCTAACACAGGTGGGAAAGAGGATCCGTCAGAAAACAATTGTTCTCTCCACAAAACAAGCAGCAGGCAGAGCTCTTTTGTAATACAGCAAAAGAAAAACACTCAGCAAGATAAAAATACATCATGTTCTTTCATAGCTAAATTCAACAGTATTAGCTCTCTCTTACTTTACAAGCCAATGTTTAAACCTACAGTGAAGCCAAAACGTCAAGCATCCTGAAATATCTATCTCCAAAAAACAGCTTTCTGGAAACATTTCTGGTTTTGAGTAGCTAAAACCAATACGGTTCATCAGTGCCAGCAGAGCATCAGACAACTCAACGGTCCAGGACCTGACCAGAAGCCAGGCAGGAGCCTGCGCCACACAATGCTCAGCCATCTCGTCAAGTCTTGCTCCCAGCCTACCACAAACCAAGAGAAAAATAATGCATTTCTCAGCTGGCCTGCGTAAAGCAGAAGAGTACTCTTTCTGAGTTTTTTTTCCATGAAGTTTTAAATGAAACGAAAACAGGGGGAGTTGCACCAAATTCTACCCATTCCTTTCTTCTAACTAGACATATACATCAGTAAGACGCTGCTAACCATGCAGTATGCTAGTGTGCATGTAGATTCCTATCTGTTTTATTTAATAATATTTTAATATTATTTTATATTATAATTCATATGATAATATACTTNCTTTTTTTTTTTTTTGAGCTAAAACATCAAACACAAAAAATACATAGCATTTGTTTTGTGTACCGAAACACAGGAAGATATTATTCTCTGTTGTAAGGATTTTATGTTCAATGGTCCCAACTCTGCAGAAAACTTATATACTCATTTTTATAGTTAACTCCGTAGGAACACCCACAGCATGTGTGAGTCTTTGCAGAAATAGTACTGATGTAAATAAAACTGTAAATGTTACACAAAAATATGTTCACCTGTAATCACACCACAATTTCCAATAACTTTTTTCCTAAATAACCTCTTTCAAATAAAACCTTGACCAACCACCCCCAAGATTCTTTGCAGAATCCACATCCCAACATTATTCCTTAATATTGTGCGAGAACAGCAATGGAATCATAGTGGCAATGTGCACGCCACCATATAGAACCACCACCTCAGAGGGACTGCATATATTACCACCAGTAGTTTAGTCATGGTTCAAAAGAAGTCAGCCCTGAACTCATTAATTAAAGAATTCAGCTGTATTCCCTAGAGAGGATTTTGAAAGAGAACCAAAGGGTGACTACAGAACGGCTGTTGCTTTGCAATATGTCAAAGATATTTTTTTATTTATTTTGTAGAGTTAAATCTTTACTGAAATTAATAAGCTATTAAACAGAAAAGCTATGTGACTGCATAGGTTTTTAAATGGCAAAACAGTTCATTTCTAGGGAAACACTGTTCTTACTAATTAACAAACATTTTACAGCCTTGTATTTGCATTAGTTCAGAATTTTACTTGCAGTGCGTTACATTCTTTAGCCTATTCATTATTTTAGGGATTTTTACAGGGATGCCTTTCAATGAACCGCAGCATAGGAACAGATTGAAACCCAGAGATGGTGCAAGGACACAGGTAGCTCAATGAATTAATACTGGGATGTTCCTCTCCTCAATTCAGTAGCTGTTAACACTACTGCATCCACTACTCTATTCTCCTCTGTGCTGAGGTGGCATCTGTGAGCACCAGGGTGATCACAATCTTACTCCTCCTTTCTTACAACCTTGGGGCAGTAACGTGGCCAGTCTCCCCAGTGGAAGAGCAAGAAGATCAGTGGCAGCACAGTTTCCATCTGACCAACACCCATGACCTTTGTCATTCCAGCTAATACAAACAGTTTGAGGTCCATGGAGATCTAGACCAGCAAAGAATCATCTTCTGTGTGCAATTTCAGCTTGTTTCGGAGGTCACAGTTTAAAACTCTAAGCCAAAAAAAAAAAATCTGTAATACCATAGCTCCTCCTTGTCTTGGGATAAAAGCAGAGAAGGCACAAAGAGGCCAAAAAACTCCGATTCCACCCGGGCATACTGACACTCCTGTGAAAGACACCAGGTAATCTTAAGTATTCAATCACAATTTTTTTTCTTCTGAAATACTCACCTGACTTTCCCTTTGGTATTTCTAAGAACAGTTGCAGCAAAATTTTGTGTAACACCAACCAGACTGATGCCATCAACTTCCACAATTTGGTCATTCACTTGGATCCTTTCAGGGGAAAAACACAAATATATAAATAATTGTGTGAATTCTTGGTGAATTTTCAGCAAAACTTAGCATACAGAGACCTTTTTAGTTTGATTTTGAACAAAGACTTTAAACAAAAACTCAGCCATAAAATGATTGAGGTAAATATGAAAAATGCATCATTCCTTGTATACAGACATCTCATAAATCCAGCTTCAAAATTACCATTGAGTAATAGCATCAATCATCCAGTCACTTTCCTTGTATATAAATACAGCAACACAAACTCCTGAATTTGTCATGTGACTTAAAATTAAACAGGATACTTGAACAGTTCTTCTATCATTCTTTCCTAAGCCAATCTTGAAAAACAGCCTAAGACATAGCTCTGGTATTTCATGCTAATGGAAAAAAATGCGATATTTAACTAAAACAACCTGCTCATCTGTGGAAAAAAAAGCTTGTGCATCAGACTTAACTGTGACCTACTCTCTTAAAATATTTCATCTAACTTGCTCCAAAAAGATGAATTCTCAGTGTAAGTATGATCTTACTGCACACAATAATAAGACCTTGGACTGTTTTAATGAGGACTCTCTCCTTGAAATGAAATACCTATTTACAGTTGCTTCACTGACGCAGGAAAAGTTAGGTGGAATAAAAAACATGCTGCTTTTATCTGAAGCAAGCACTGCTGTGAAATCCCTAGAGCAGGCATTGGACTCATCTGGATTACAAATGCTTGGAAGGGAGACTGCTGTATTAAAATGTCCTCTAGAAATGCATGAAGTCCTACAGTTTCAAAAATTAAAAAACCAAACCAAACCAAACAAAAACATTCAGAACTAGTGAAGGGGAGCAATTTTCAGGTACTTACATGGATGCTACTGATCCAAATTATATAGTTTACAAAGGAATCAAGAAACAGCTATGAGAAAATCCCATTTAAATTATATGAAATTACTTAAATTAAGCTATTTAATATCTTAGGATATCTTAGTGATAAGACTTGTTTTCAAAGAACAACAGAGGCTTCAAAAGAGGGCTAAAGCATTTTGATTTGGAGCACTAATTTCTCTGTCAAGTCTGAAGCAATGGTTTACAGTTCTACAGGTGTTCAAGCAGTATCTTCATTTCTTTGGCAGCCTAACACCACAGAACGTAACTGTGTTCTGGGCATGATCTCCCTTCTGTATATATGAAACCTTGAAAAAATGATCTTCATGACAGCCTATAAACACCTACCTTGAAAATCATACCAGGCATTTGAATCTCAGAATTTTATTTCCATTTTCACTGAAGCTTTTAATAAATACACCAATCATTAATATTTATTGTATTTTGATACTGTAATTTTTTTCTTTTTGAGCAAGAAGCAAAACTTNTTTTTTTTTTTTTTTTTTTTTTTTTTTTACTTTAGCAAACATGAGGTGCATTCAGATGGCTGCAGGAGTTCCAAGAAAAGAAGCTTAAGAAGTTGGTGCCCACTGAGTGGGAAGCTGTCACCCTCTTGGCTGAAAACTAAATGGTGGAAGAACAGATTCCTTTCTGATGGCAGTTTAGCTACAACACATTAGATACTTCACTATGCAGTGGACTAACAGTGTTCGTACAGATACACAGTTACAGTATTTCATGGGATGAAACGCCATGTTAGAGAACTGTTGCCTGCAATTTCATAAGTGGCTCCATCTTGATCTACTGCAATTCAGTCTGATTCCACTTGTCCTCCAGGCATATTTTGTGTCTCTTTTTTTCTTGTTTGTACAGCTCCTAAATTAATTTCCAACTCTTATTTTTATGGTCATCGTTCTCCAAAACTCCTCTTTTTCTACTCGGTAGAACTACTACTTGGTAGTACTACTCTTTTTCTACACATACATATATTTTAATTACAAATAAACATACGTATATATCAAACAACATTCAATTAATGTAATTGTTATTCAAATTATATAATTGCACGTAATTAAAAAAAAATTCCTGTCTGCTGCCATGTACATTCTATACTGCCCAGACTAAAGTACTCTGACAGCCATATTCTCCTGGTCACCCTCCTGGTCCTTGGACATCCCCTCCCCAACCCCACTCCCCAGCTCTGTACCTGTAGCCTGGCCCTAACTCCGCAGACAAGTCACGCCAGGCACTACCTACAGAAAATATTCTCCCAGCCATGTTATCTGGTCAGCCTTCCCTTTAGAGTCCCCTCTGGGCTTTCTCTGTCTCTCAAATCTAATTTCAAACATGAACAAAAAATTGGGCTCAGGTTGGCAAAGCCTGAATTATAGAGATTTAACTGCTTTTATCATTAATGAGATTGGTAATTCTTCTGACAATTATTTTCTAATGGTCATGACTTAAATCTTTGCCTGTGTGAAGCATAGGCACTTCAATGAAGTAGCAACTACAGAAGTGAACCAACTAAAGTTGAACAAATTACTTGCACAATTACTGCTCTGTATGATGAACTGAAAAATTTAACCTGCGCAGAGACAATGTTTAGAGTATTTTTCAAGTTAAGAACTGTGTAATGTTTCAAAACTGTTGTTCTCAACATTATCAAAATACCTTAAAATGTGAATGACTCATCACCACAATAATGTGAAAGAAGCAGCTATGAATTCATCCAGGAAAAGATTTTATTTTTCATATTCAGTCTAATGACTGATTTCATATTTTACACACTATTAATAATCTTTCTTATTACTTATCAACATGCTTGCCTTTGGATTTATCTCAAAGCACCCTCCTTGGTTAAATACTGCCACAGAACACCTTTTGAGATGACAACTGGACAGTACCTTTTTGTTTGCATCAACATGAATCAAGCCAGCAGTGCTCAATCACTGAGAAACCCCTTTGTACAGATTTTGGGGTTCCATGGGAGGCAAGTACTTTATATTGTGATTCAATGGGTCTTTCAATAAAAGATGGGAGTTATCCTACAGACATTGTAATGTTTTAAATTGTAGTTTCAGAAGAGCCTGCTTGAAGATTGTTATGTGGTTATTCAGAATATCTGATGCAACTGCTGAAATATGGTTTTATTTTCTGTTAGGAGACTTTGTTTTGTTATCAGTGTTAACGATTAACTAGGCTTTTCACAAAGATGAAGTTAACAGGACCCTTTACAGTTGATGCACTTTATTACAGAACTGGCTGCTCCTGACTGAGCGGATTACATATCCCTTTCCCAAGTGAATGATAGGTCAGGCTCTCAAAGAGAAAATCAGAGGGCTATTTCTCAGCTGACTGAACATTCAGCCAGTTGAAAACCAACACAAATATTAGAATGGTCAAAGAAAGATATTTTTTTCTTCTCAGCTGACATGCTCCTTTCAGATGCCATCTAGGGAAATGAAAGAAGATACTTGTGATTGAACATTAAATTCTGTAGCCCAGTCAAACATGTGAATAATGAGAGGAACAGAAAATACAGATCACTGTAAAGAAGCAGTGAGCAACTCTGATTTTCAACCAGAGAATTTCACATAGAATGCGAATCGTGAGCTTAATGCCTTCTGGCTGAGCTCAAGCATGCCTTTCAGAAAAACATTCCCTTAAATTTAAAGTAGTGGATGAAGTCATGACATCTTGAGGTGTCAGCTTCTTCACTTCCCTTCATAATTTTTAAGCCTATGATAAATCAGGACTTGGCCTTCAACCTGGTATCTTATTGCCAAGATTTGTAAAGATACCTGCAAGCCCAATCTGGAAGGCAGTACACTTCAGTAGTTTCAGAGCAATGTTATTAAACTTTGCAACCCCCTGCCATGTAGAGCTTTCTGATTTAATTTGTGGAGGGTTTCCACAGCAGAACAACCTTTTGCCTGTCTGAAAAGTTACAAGAGTTCATCAATAAGGAACATGTTACTGCAAGACATTTTTAGAAGACAGTTTCAACTTTTTAGAGTTTATTCTTAGTCTATTTACCTGTGTTTGTGTTTGGTATTATTTATAACTAATATAAACAAATCACTAATGGTTAAGAATAGAAGTAGAGAATGTACGTAAGTAGACTTAATTGCTAATGTATCAGATAAGTAATACTTTATTTGCACGCAAATTTACAAAGGCTATGCACTGCAACAAAACAACAGATTATATGGGTTGGAAGATGTTTAAGAATATTTTTCATTATTAAATGATTATATAGTAAAGTGTTTTTCTAACTTTCAATGAGAAACGTCAGTAGATATTGTGTAATAGACAGATAACTCTGTCCAGTATTATAGGAAATATTGTATGTTCAAAAGGAATTCTTTATCCTGCACATACCAAGCAAGCAATTCCAGAAGCAACCAGGTTTTATATTAGTATCGTATAAGACTACAAACACCAATTTACTTCTTTAGTGGGCAAGATTTATAGTACAGCTTCCCATTCTAGTTGATTAAGGTACTTTCAGTGCTGTAGGAGTGAAAATTGAACTCTGGAGCAGAAGACTATGCACAATAAGAAATACAAAGTGACAGCCTATGTTAGTAAACTTGAAAGGACGTATATTTAGTAAGAATTTAAGCATTCAGATACACTGATTATTTGCCTAATCAAATGTTGAGCAGAACTCTTTTTCATAAGTACTGATTGTTTAAAGCTCATTGAAGCCAAAAGAACACATGGGAGCTCAACACCTTTAAAATTCTAAACTACCTTCAAAAGTGATACACAATTTGGAATCTCCAGCTTTACTCATGTTAAAGCATCTGGGTTTTCAGGTAGTCACAAACACACATCTTTGGTAAATCTGTTCTCCTTAAACAGTTTGAACTCAGTACACCAAACCTGTGTCTTCTCATAACCACATCAGGTATTTGGATCTTACCAAGGAAGTTTCCAAATTTTGCAGCTTTGAGTTATCATGACATACATTAAGCAAACAACTCTTTCCTATGAAAACCATAATTCATAGTAACTACTGCTGGGAAAATTTCCAAATACTGAGTCTAGTTTACCTGCCATCTCTTTCTGCTGCCCCACCTTCTGTTACTGTTTTGACAAATATTCCCAGTTTTTCAAGGCCTGCATCTGCTCCAACTCCCATTCCAATAATGCTTATGCCAAGTCCATCTTCATCTGTAAAAAAGGAAAGCGAAAGCAGAAACTTCTTACATTTGATTGATACGGTTATTTGGTAGATAAACATTTATACTTTGGTTCCTCTTGGGTTTCCATGTCAGTAACACTAATATCCTTTTGCTTCCTTTAAAAAACTTTATTATTCTACCATTTTAATTACACACAAAAAGTATCACCTTCACCCTTATGAAGAGTTCAGAACAACAATTTACTCTTCCAGTGGAGAATGAAAATCACACCAAACACTCTGTAAAATCATATGCTAATGGAGTGACACAAAACAATTCCCTTAGGGAAATGAAGAACTGCGTGTCTCTCAACTGCTTCTTTAATTCCTTATCAAACAGTTCTTGAAATCCAAAAAGCCAAGGTGACTACAACAGATTCATGGAAATTCAAGACAGGCTTTGTAGGCATGCATAGACTTCCTCAGCCTTGTAGATCAGCGTCACAGGAACTGGAAATGGCACACAGATTCCATACCTTTTTCTAGTTCAACTGGGAAGAGCTCCAGCTTTTCCACACGCTTCTCGAGTTCATATTCAGCTGATGCAGCCACTGGGTCAACTTCATCATTTCTCCTGTCATAGTCTTCATTGGAATATGTATTGAAAACCTGTGGAAACAGACCGAAGATCACTCAACTACCTACTCCAAAAAGACTTCCAACTTACAAAATAGCTACTGCTTTTGTCCTGTGATGTTGCAGAGTTTGAAAAGGCTTTTAAAAGACAAATTTCTTCCATTTATTCAAACTGCAGGTTTTTAAATTTGTGCTTCTTCATTCAAGTAAAGCACAAGTATAGTTGGAAAAGTCAATTGAGTATAAATGATGGATTTTTATTGTTTGTGATTATAAATGCAGAAGGTGATCGTGAATGACTAAGTTGGCCTATACATGTCAATATTTAAAATACTTAATTCAGTTCATTAAGAATGCACTATTAGCAAAGATTCACAGACAGAAAAAAGCAAAATACATTGAAATGATGACCAGCATACAGTCTTCTGCTTCAGTCTTTTCTCCTAATGCAGTTCCAGTTTGCATTCATTTAACCAAAGCTAGATCTGAAGATTACTAATCTACATTTATGCCACCTATGGATACCATTAGAGATTATGCTCCATATTATGTATTAACTGTTTAGAAGAGCGATATACACAGCCATTGGTATTTTTTAAACTAACGAGGTTTACAGATTTATTTCAGCTCTAAAGCAGTAATTTAACATTGACTGCATTAACCTAATTACATTATTTATGCTACTTTCTATCGTACTTTCAATGTGAACATGGCCTTCAATCAGAGATTATTCAGTCTGTCAGGAATTTCAAACATTCAGGAAAAGTATATTTTCATATTTTAGAGGTTAGAGTTTGCCAGCCTAATTCAGTTATGTGTCCACATTTGGCAGCAATGAAAGAATATGCATTATTAGTTGTAATAATTTTACTGAACTTCAGTCCCATGCATATATCACGTTCATTACTTCAAATTAAGGAAACAACTTCCCATATCTCCTCTTCCTCTTTTACAGACACCCTACAGAAGATACAATTATGTAGACATGTTTTTCTATATCTCTATTTCTCCTTCAGCATAAAACTGCACCATGCTATGTAGCTACACGTATATTCAGGTCTCAAGAAGCCTGCTCTCTTACAGCCTTGCGTGGAGGCTCCTTAATGACTGCCCCTGGAGCAAGCGTGCCAGCTTGCTGCCCAGTGCAATGCCAGGAGCTGGGCTCATTTCCACCTGAGGTTTCACCTGCCTGAAAATCTGTTACTCAAGATTCATTTCTTTTAAATAGTGAATATATGAAAATTGCAATACATAAATCCTATTCAATACTACTGTAAGTACAGTAACTGTGTTATGGCTACCGCAAAGCTACTGCAAAAAGCCTCCCAGTTTTATATAAAGCAGTGGCTGAAACAGAAAAGACGTTAGTCACTCTATGGAAATTTTAACTCCTGCATTTTACATCAATGTGAAACACTTAATAAATTGCCTCTTCCAAGAAGACTGAGATGGTAAGTGTTTACAACAATCCACAAACATATCTCACATTGATTTTTAGTGATATTGATGCAAGAAAAAGGCTGTTTTAAGTAAATCATGTTGCTAAGAAGTCTCCCTAAATATATCCAAATGCTAAGTAAAATAAGTCACATACTAAACACTGTCCAATGCTGCTGAATATTTTAAGCTGCTTCAGTATAAGATTGGAGAAAAGACACTGATGCAAAAATAAGCATAAGAAAATGTAACAATTTACTTGGTCTAAAACAACCTGGAAAATCTATGTGCAAGTTCTGGCCACACAACACACAAATGGAGAAACCGTGCTAACAGCCAACCATTTCAAAATGTAAGCGATCACCTTCAACTCCTTCCCTAAGCTTCCATTGGTGGATGCAATAACTGCATCTGCACTGGGTATTTTTTAAAGTCCTTGAACAATGTATTTCTTTCTACGCCTGCTGATAACCCCACTGGGTGTTTGAACTCCCAGTTACAATGGAAAACAAAACAGAGGGTGTCCATACCTGCTTAACAGCCTGACAGAGGAGCTCTGAAAAGTCTTCTGTCTTTCACAGACCTCTTTTAGAAGGCAAAGCCTTCTTAATGTTACAAACCCCTGCCTGCTGCTTCTCCATGGGTCTGAACACTTGAAGACAGGAAGAATCATGAACATGGGTTTCTACGTAGGCCATATCAAGCCAGAAAACAACCTGCAGATCTAATGATGCTAGCCTGTATGTAGAGAAAAAGAAGCAGGTAGGGGACAGAAGGCCATCCCATTTACCTTTTGATTGTACAACTCATGACAAACATCTCTACCCTGACACAAGAATAGATCAAACCAGTAAGAAGAACCCACTCAACAGCAACAAAAAACCATGCCACAAGCCGGTGGGTAGCTCCACTGGCAGCTAACCTTCTCTCGGTTTTGTTGTCAAAGATGACTATTCCCACTAAGGGTTCAAAACCCAACCTCATTCGTGCTGACATCGACCAAAATAAGGATCAAGCAGTGGAGCCAGACCCAGTTAAAACATTAGTGAGCTAAGGACTGACCACAAACCTTTAGGTCCGAAATGCAGCAGTCATGCAAACACGTACAGGTTAAAAACAACAGCTGTGAGTTTAGCTTGGATTGTCTCACCTACCAACATCACGAGAGAAACCAGTATTTCAAATGTGGAACAGAGAGGGTTGTTGGCAAGGAAAATGGAGATACAGTCACTAGCTGTTGAAGGATGGTGAGAGAGGCAGGTAAGTATCACTTACTGAAGTTGAAGACTAGATGAGGGTAAGGTATAGCGAAAAGTTATGTCACTACATGAGTATATTTCTGAATTCCTTTTAATCATGTTAACTGCCCCCTTTCTTTTCCTTTTGTTCAATGACTGTCATTTAGTATATTGTGGCAGCAGTTTCACATTTGTTGCAAAGTGACTGGATATGCTTCAGGATAATTTTCTTTCAAAGCATCAAATCATATATTGAATTCTTGCTTGGGATGATCTTTCTTGAACCAGATTAGACAGAAGAGATCTTGGATCTTGCTCACTGATTTGGAATATTTCGATTTGCACACGAGAAGGGAACTAAAGATACTGTTGGTAGTTAATACAGTTACCATTATGTCTCCAAATATACCATGCCACTCTTATCTGGTATCTTACCTAAGCATTCAATCTGAGATTGCAGGATCGCTTTTGTACATTTGTCATACAATTTTTCCCACTGCCTTCAACATGTGTTTTGACTAGGGGACGAAGGAGGGTATTCTTGTATGTCACTTACCTCATTTTGCATGATCACCTTTAATGGTTGACTGATTCTATTAAATGAATCTCTGGGTTTTAAAATGAAGACAAGAAAATTTGTGCCTGGAAATTTTCTTTCTTTGTGAAACAGTCTATCCACCATAGTAACAAACTGCTTGCTCAGTACAGTCATGAGAAGTGTCACTCAAGATTTTACTTCGCTAAAAATAAAAGAAACAGTTGTAACTTTTTCCTCAAAGTATGCTTAACTTGATTTTAGTAGACCTACTTCACCAAGTCTGTTGCTGCTGTGTTTCCTAGAGCATGTGTGGGATTGCAGACTTGCGGGAATTCTCCCATTCCCTGTGATTTAACAGATTTGGGTTTGCCCTCACACTGGCCAAGTACCCACTACAGTGAAGTCTCCTGAGCTGTTACTTAAAGAAAACTCTTTTTCAGGAAAATCCAATACATCATCTGAATCTCTGGTTGTACCTCTCCATTAGGAAAAAATAAGTTTCCATGGAATTCACCTATGATGTTTCCCAGGATTTATAATAGCACTCGTAATCCAGCAACAGAGGGAAAGAAAAGCCACCAACAGCAGTGATAACCCAATGGATACCAAAGCTCAATGTGTACATCAAAATATACAAACCCCGAAGAACTGACGGGCTCACTCCAATGCTGCTGTTAATAGAACATACTTCTGTCTTCTCTAAAGTGAAAGAAAAAGGGTCATCAATTGTTCACTCAGCACCAAAAGAATGACAAACTGTATGATCAAAGCAGCAGGTATTATTGTTAGGCACCCTGCACGGCACCCCGAGGGACACCATACATACACATACGTGACTACTTGTTTCTCTTTCAGAGAGCAGTGACAAGCGCACAATCTAGAAAAGACATGTCACTAACTATAACAAAATACGTTGCAGAATCTAATTCAGAAAAAACCCACACATTCTGGTTCTAGTACTCCATTTTATGAGTAAGACCAGAAAAATACAGAAGTAGATGGAAATTGATTATTCTTGGAAAAATGAAAAGTTTTATAAATTTGGGGCAGTTTCTCATAGGTCTCAACTACCAAGAATCTTCACAGAATTTTGCTGGCAATAACCAGTAGGTAGGGACAACTCNATGTTTTTACCAATATGGATGAAAAGTGACTTGCAGTGTCACAATATTTTTCTCCTTTTTTTTTTTTTTTTTTCAAGGAAGTAGGAAAGGAGATGAACTATGAAGATTCATGTGGGCTATCCTGCACATGGGCTAGCCAGCTTGGTGCTACATTAACCATGTTATTAGTGTTGCATATTAGTGTTGCATACTATAAACTCTGCAACATAAAAACTGTCTCATCTGACGCATTAAGAAAGTCCCAAACAAACTGCATATACTCTGGATATACTGTCTTTGCAAGTTGGGCCAAGTAACAGGACCTGACCCCAGGTTCAGCTGCTACTGACTGCCTTGTCACCCATGCTTTTTACCCCTCCAATGACTGGTGCCTGCTGAACAGAACGAACCGTGCAAGAACTGCATATTGGCGGAGGGCACCTTGTTGCAATAGCTGTTCTGCCACACCTTCAGTTACCCAAAACTCACTAACATACTCCTAAACAGTCTCTCCTATGTGCAACTCTTGATTAGACCAAGTGATTCCATATCAGAGGCCACAGCCAAAATATGCTGGTGATCACTGTGTAATACCTCTTATTAAATCATGCCTTCCACCCATTATTGCTACTGCTGTCATAAAGCCTGGTCCTCATGCCTCTGTTCAGAAAGGAAAAACAACACCTAAGATCTGACCTAGTCATCTGGGTGTGGTATTTCCATGTGGATGGATCATCATGCGCAGGAAAGCAGCGCTGCAGAAAATGGCACAAACTCTTATAGTGAACATCTGCCAGCAAGTCATGCCTCTGGCATGCATTCCGGGCAGGGCAGTAGGCATCACAGCCACTACCTCATGGTAACGATACCATGTAAGACTGACCAATAAACTGCTACTTTTCTTCAGCATCTTCTTATTTCTGAAAATTCAAAGTAAAGGTTTTGTAACTCTGCTGTGCAAGAGGCCATTCTGAAAGGGATGCTAGGCCATAGAGTAATTTTTACTATCTGTGCTCCTGACCCCAACACTGCTGTTACTATACGTGCTGCTGCTGGCCACCAAAAAGCTAAGCTTGACATCATTGGTTAATCTTGAGAAGCATTCTCTAGCTGATGCAGAGTTGTCAATGAGCAGAGAATAGCATCTGCCAGCTAAAGAGACTGGTATGGCTCGTGTGAACAGTAAACAGTGCCAAAATCTCTCCTCAAACCTGCACAACAACCTATCTACCTCCCCTTTTCCTTTCATTACTGTCCTTGGGCAAGAACAACCAAAGACACCTATCAGAAGCACCTCCTGTCTCACTGTGGAGAACTGAGATTCTCAGGCACATTTGCAGGCATGAAAGCAGTGGTATTAGCCTTGGGATGATCCAAAATGCTCTATTTTTTTTTCACAGCTAACAAGGCAAAGACCAAGGCCAGAATTTGGGTTTCCTGGGTCTTGCATGTAGCCTTGGTTCCAGAAATAGCAGTCACATACTGTGAAGTGACTGTGTCTTCCCAGAGCAACATGTGATGCTCATTGCTTTAGTGCATGATGCTTGCTTTAGTATGTAAGACACGCTCCATCAGAGTGATAAATGGTATTACTACCCTTCTTGTATGCCATTTTTAAAACTTTAAAAATTTGAACACTTTTGTTCCATGCCTTCTTTGCAGACAGCAGCAGCAACCAAATGGGTGACCCCTCCATATATCCTGGTGAGAAGCCCTGAGAATGATTAGGTCTTCTTCTAGCCATATATCACTGCTGTGCAAACATCCAACACAGGAAGGTGAATAATGACAGAACCACCGTATATTTTTATCTTTTATACCCACCTCCAGGGTGTGCTATGTATTTGGTGGGGGAGATTCACAGAGGACTTGGCACTGACAGTGTCCGCATTTGGAAAGTGCAGACCTTGGAGCACAAACTGTAATCTTTCCCATCACCCTTTTTCTTCCCCAAGTGAATAAATTCATTTGTCCTACATTGAAACTGGGAGAAAACAGAAATGTACAAACACTAAAGGGAACTAATCAGCCTGATGCTGTGGATGCATCCTTTGGCAACCTTAATTATAATGACAGTAGTAACAATTTCCTTTGGCTGGTTCTGCCACATACATCCTGTTGACTTTGGGAAAGATGAAAACCCAAAGGTTGTCTTTAATGCAGACATGGATGGAAATTATAAATACTTTGTATCAGAAGCATTATTATTAATTACAGTAACAGCTGGAATTTCAGACGAGCTTTGTTACGTTTGTTAGCAAGAATCCAAATAAGGAAACACAGTGGCTAAGTCATTTTGACATAAGACTTTCAGAAAAACATTATCAGTTGTGGATGACACCTTCAGTACTTTCTCAGGTCCTTCAGTCTAGAACAGCATATGATAGCACCTCCCTGTCCTCTGTGAGGAGGAAAGGGTATGTTTCCAGTGCAGCTGCCAATTTTTTCAGAATAGTTTTACAATCAGCTCTTGTTTTGAATAGATGAAAAACTCTCTTGTGGGGAGAGAAGTGAGGAAGAAGCTGTAAGAGTGCCACAGGAAGAATTAGACATGTTTATGGAGATGACACGGACCTACAGTGTTGCACTAGAAGCACAAGCAGTTGTGAGTAGTACTCCTGCACTGTGCAGGAGGCAGGAGAACCACTGAGGATAACCTCTCTAGCTGTGCTCAAGAAGCTAAATGAGAGGAAAAAAAAAAAGTAAAAAATCACAGTTTGACCATTCATTATCGTCTGCTTGAAAGTCTGTCTACAGCATAGCTTCAGGGAGGAGAGGAAGCTTTGACAATGTTTGAAATAGGTGACTTGACTTCTCTTTTAAGGAGCCTTTTCTGCGCAATGTGGTTGCTCAAAGGGAGTGAGTCAGTGAGGAGGAGCCACCACAGGCTCCCTCCAGCTTTCCTGGCTTCACACTCCCCTAAAGCCTGTGTGGGCATCAGCTGTCACTGATGCTTCAGCAAGGAAGCACCAAGGAAGCAAGTCTTCCCAAGAAGCACTTGCAGGGGTAAGACACAGATGGGAATTAGACAGTTGCGATATTGAGAAAAACTGATCGTCTAACACCAAAACCAAGCCTGGGGTTTCCCTCAGAAAGCTCTGTAGGAGAAAGATCTGATTTAAGCAGCCTGAAACTCTGGCAAAAAGAACTACACAGCAGATTTAAGGTTCTGAAATCCTAAAAGTATCTGGGCCCTAGACTTCTCTGTCCCAGAGAGATGTCTTCTGACATACAATAGAGAGCCAGGAGCAACTGCTGCCATGCACAACCAAACTGTTGAATTTGTTGATACAAACTGGAAAGTATTCTCTCTACATACTCTTGTTTTAGGTAACTAGCACACACTAGCAAGTCTTCTGTCTTTTGGCACAGTCATAAAGACCTTATCTAGTAAAAAACCACAGTACCACTGTCTTGCAGCAGCACCAACACATCTTAGCATCCATACAGTTCTGTTCACTACAGCACGTCCTGCATCTGGCCTGCCTGCAGGGAGAAGCAGCTGGCTGACGCGAACCCCAAACCATGCCACAGTTGCACTGCCTGGTGGGACACATGCATTAAAATGCATGGACTAATCACACACATTCATTAGGCCTGTGACATGAGTGTGATTTTGCTTCCGAGTATAAGGAGTTAAACAATCAGGCACACTTTACTTTTAAGATCATTTCACTGAAATTAGTACCTTAAATTTCACACAGTGCAGTTTCAGACCCAAACATGGAACTGAAATTGCTTTGGTGGTACTCATGGATCATCTCCAGGTATCAACAATGAGAGGACATACCTGCTCACTCTCTTTGCCCTCTCCACTGCATTCACTACTGTTAAGTCAGAAGGTCCTACTGCTTCAGCTCGGAGGGACTGCAGGGACAAAAAGTAACCTAGCTAAAATGCTTGAGTCCTTCTAAGAAGGGTACACCAATGCACAGCAGTGCACAGATCCTTCTACCTGAGCATTTGAAATTCTATATACTGCAACACTAACATAGTGGTATAAAACTGTGGCCTTCTTGGCACCTTAAATCAAGTAGAAGGCCAAATTTTCAGATTTCACTTTTTCTCTGTCATCTCAAATTTTTTCTGTACAAATCCGGTTGTTACCCTATCTTTCTGCTACCTCACTCAGTTTCAGGTGTGACTTCTTTAAAACACCTGCTTTCACTAAGTAATTTCCTGGAGTCAGTGAAGTTATTTACCCTATCATTCCTTATTTATTCCATCTGTATTTGTTTTATTGCTGATGTACTAGTTTTGTTACAATTTACGTCACTACTTGTCTACGTAGCAGAAAAATACAAAATCACTGCTGCTGGAAATGAGGTGTGTGCTCCATGTGAAAACTTCATGCCGTTACTCTTAATTAAGACAGGTCAGAGTAATTAACAATTAGAAATAAGCCTTGGTACTGAAGAGTAAAAACAAAGCTAATACAGATCTGCTCTTACAGAGTAATCTCTAAGAATGTGAAAAAAAATTCCTGATCATTATTTGGCTAATATTGTGTCATTACAGATGAATGTTATATGACAAAGGAGATTAAGATCTCCTGAAAATACTTGGTTTTCGTACTAGTGCTATCTAAAACCTTGCTCCTTGAAGGTAAGTTAAATTTCTACTTAGACAAGTAAAGGAGAAGGTAAGTAAAAATTTTTATAGTAGTAACACTCTCTCAGCTGAAAAGATCCTATACTGTGCTACTCTAAGGAGGATCAATGAGGAGATAAAAGATGCTCTTTTTTAGGGTCAGTTTTCTTTGCTCTTTATGAAGGGACTCTTTCCCTTCTGAAAATATCCAATCTGGGAAAAAAAAAATCCAGCAGTTCAAGTCTTACATAAAACACATGAGCTCTGAGAAACCCCTGTTCTCCAGACACCAGCTCTTGTTTTGACTCCATCAGTGAGCCAGCAGAGCTGCTTCCTCCTTCACGGGGGGAAGAGATACCACTCTGACTTCACCTGTGCTTTTTTAATGTAGTGTGTTTTTTCAAAGCCTCTGTCTCCCTTCTCCACAGCAGCGTATATCACTGACCCAGTCTAAGGCTACCCCGCCACAGCTCATCTCCAGTCATCTGCTAATTACACTTAAAGCCATTGCCAAGCAACGCTCCACTTTCAGGGACTTTGGAACGTGAGATCTCTGCAAAGCCACAAGCGCTGGGACAATACTTCAATAAAGCATTTAACAAACAAAACCATCCAAGTGCAGCCTGCCCCACCACTACTCCCAACAGCAGTTCAAAACCAGGGAGAGAGAGAGGGTGACCTGCAGTTCAAGAACGAGTTACTCCCAAGTGCTTTCAGTGACAGCAAACTCCTGCTGAAAGGGCATTTCTTGTAGGCTCTATCTTTGACTAAAATAAACTTTGCAGTGGCAGAATGCAAACTTTCCCATGCTGCATCCATTTAGGCTGAATTTAGTGTCCAAAGCCTGTTGGAAACAAGTGGGACTGTAGCCCTGCACCACCATCTCTTCATACTTTTCAAGGGATTTGAGAGTAAGATAAACTCCTTTGAAAACAAATTAATATTTACGTACTTAAGCTATAAAGAATGCAATGCTGGTCTCATAAACACTGAGGACTCTTCATTATACAACACCTAGTGTCCTTGTCCACAATGCTGATCTAGCGCACAGTGAAAAAATGAAAAGTGGAGACTGAACTGTCTCCCATGGGTGTGAGTCCTCATAGACCAGGCTTGCCCTTGGAGCAGCAATCCCACTCACTGTGACACTTCAGGAGCATCGTCTCATGAGCAACACAGATGACAAGAATAATTTATTTCTTTTCTAGGCAATGTAGGTAACTCCACTTGCTCATCCTGAAAGGGTCACACTGGTCAGACTTAAAAAGAATCACTGGTATCAAAACACAGCTTGCATGGAATTCACACCTTGCACAGCTAATAGGGTTGCTGTATCTCAGTGTAGTTTCAGTAAGCAAGTAAAACAGCATGGGGGACTTAAACCTGAAGTTGACAAAGATATCTGAATAGTCTATATTCCTGCTTTTTTTGCATATAGTGACTGGTTATGATTCTGTGAGGTTTTTTTTCTTGCCATCCTTCTTGCTATTTTTTTTTGTCATAACCATTATTACAAACAGGAAATTCCAACACTGTCCTGTTTTTCTCTTACATTGATGGCACGCGCTAAATGATTTTCACTGAATTCTGTTCGATGAGTTTTGCAGATCTGGGTCTAAAACTTCTTGGGCAGCGGGTTGGTTTTTGTAATGCAGCAGCTTGGAAGCAACAGTATAATGGGACGAATAAATGACTAGTGAGAGGTGACTCCCTCGAGTCTTACTGATCATATATGAATCCCAAGGAGACTTTTAAAGTTTTGTGTACTTCACAGGTACACTTCATATGTAATTCATTCCTTTGGCCTGACCTTGCCTATTTTTAACTCTACTTTGTATTACTGGAAGTTACTGACAAAAATTTACTTTGCAATTGTTTAAATCTTCTACTGCCTATTTTTGGTCAGCAATCCACAATTTAGAAATAGAGAATAAAAATCAGGAAAAAAAAAAACTTGTATTTTTCATGACAGTAGCTTGACAATTGCAGGGAAAAGAGCCAAGAGACAAGCTCCAGTGTATTGCATTCCCATAAAGATCAGGGTTCCTCAGAAAGTCTCTCCTGACAGACTTCTTCCCCAGATCACGGACAGATTAGAGATCTAGGTACAGCAATTTAACACGTTACTGCCTGCAGCAGTGCAGTACCGACCTTTAAACCTGAATGGTTTTTGGTTGACTGTAACTGCACTCCTGTTTCAGGGCAAAGTAAAAACATTTGTCTAGACCTTGAGAGCGTCTCCATCCAGCAGAATGAAAAAGCAGTTGCAACAAGAGCACATCGATAGCCACACTATAAAAAAAAAATCTAAAAATATCAACAAAAACATTTAAGAAGAAAAGTCATTTGCAGTGTGACAGCAGATACATTTTATCATTCTTTTGGCAAGCCCCTCTATTGCCAAGGTAACAAACTAGCATGCTCAAGAACTCACTGTAGCTTTGAGCATGAAAATAAGCATGCAAACGAAAATGTTTGCAGTGAGCCGAGTTTGACAAATTCATTATAATACAGTACAGCCTCAAGTCTGGACCTTTGGTGTCTAAACAAGTTTAAATGGATAGGAGAGCACAAAGCAAAGTTACAATTTCTGTCCCTAGACATTTATTCCTGAATCTGCTGCAGTATTTCCTCCAGATCCTTGCATTGCTGCCAATTTACATCGTAACTAAGGGTTCTATGTTTTTTCTGCCTTCAAGAGTGCGACACATGAGCTAGCCAAGAGTAAATGCTGCTTCTGGTACCAATTAGTACAGACTGCCATACAGTAGCAATGTCACCATGGATCAACACCTCAGTGTTTCTTCTCCCAGCAATCTCGCTCTCCCTCAGCCTACAAGTCAAGATGTCCAAACATGGAGTAAAAATGCCACAATTGTTCTCAGAGGCAAACACCTGAAATAAAATATTGACTATTCATAAAACATTTTTATTTCTATTTAAAATAAATCTCAGCAGAGATTTGTGTAACCTGCATATTCACTAAAAATGAATCTACAAACCCAAAATTTCACAAGCAATTCCTTTTATTCATTTACAGATGTCAGAACTGTTAAAATAATTCAAAGGAGAAAAAGGGCACAAAAAAGTGATCATAGGCATTAATTTAGAAGATTTGCTGAATTAATTAAATGAAGATAATTCAACTCTAGTTTTATTGTGAACTTATGACATATTTTATAAACTGAACAAAAATGAATACAATGCTTATATATATATATAAATAGATATATTAAAAACGTACTATAAATAGTACACATTGCTATCTACCCCTTTACTTAAGGCCCAGAAGAGAGCAGAGATGAAAGAAAAGAGTGAGGTGGAAACAGTTTTGACTTGGTGTTCAGTTTTCCAGTATTAGGTCACCAATCCAAATCCTATTCTGCCTTTTTGAGGTGCAAAGTTGCAACTGCCCCTAAGGTTTTTTATGATTCTCTCACATACCTTGTCTCGTTCCTAGCAGCTACTGCATTTGGTACTAATTGGCAATCTTATTGATACTGCTGCAGATGCAGCAAAGACTGAGTGAGCCAGGGGAAGGATCTCCAGTGTCAGGAACCAGAAGACTTCACAGCCTTGCCTCAGACCAAGGCACAGTAAGTAAACGCACCTCCACACCAGATCGTAGTGGAAGCCTTTCTGAATCCCTAAAGCTGTCCCACCATCACCTTTCACAATAACTAAGTTCATATCAAAATCTTAAATGAAGAAATACTTGGATTTTTTTTAATGAGAAATTCTTACTTAATGAATTCCTTAACTGAGATTTGATTACGAAATAAAGGTAGTTCCACAGTCTAGTGACTGGGAAATTCTATTATATTCCATTAAGAAAAACTCAAGAGATGTGTTAAACTCTGTAGAGTGCCAGTGCACAGACTATTCATTACTTAAGTACATGGCTTAAAAGTTGAGGCATAGCCTAAGCATGACCCTAGACATTAGACAGCCCTTCAAGCGGCCTTCAGGGTAAACATAATCCCCCAATTTAAGGTGGCACATGTTACAGAGGGTATTTATTTAGTTCCTAGTACAAGCAGGTATTTTTCTGCATCGACTAAAATGCTTGTGATTCTAAGGAATCTAAAGCCTTTGGTAGCTTATTGCTACATTCACATGAACATCACCATGCAGTGATATAAAAGAGAACAATTAATGGGGTGTTGCATTAATTCGGTAGAAGTGTTGCACCCGCTCCCACCAAAACCCAGCCGTTCAGCCTGTTAATGCCATTGCTTGTATATAAAAATGGACAAACAGGCAGAGGCTAAGAGGATTAACAGGAAAGCTTCTGTAATACAGCAAAAGGTTTGCTGTATTTTGTAAACATCTTTCAAATGGAAAGTGCAATGCAGCATTCTCAGCGCCAGATCGCTACTCAATTACTTCATATTGTAGACTTACCAATCCCTTAATTGCACCTGCAGGCAGAATTCATTTTGGCTGACTGCATTTTTTCTAAAGCTAGTTTCACATTTGCACTGTTTAGCACAATGAATTGCATCCTAGTAAGATGTAAAACTGCCTAGAGTAAGCAAAAGAACGTTTATCTATTAAGCATTCATACTGAGTGTATTACATTACAGTTAATCACACCAATGCTTCAAAAATCAGACAGTCTGTATTTCCAGAGGAATTTAGTCTCCCTAATGCCTCCCAATATGGTACACGGGGTAAGAGAGACTCTAACACTAGCCAGCAATAGGGGTTCCCTGGTCTGACTGCATAACTGGTTCAAACGCACCAGCTCTAAGTGCAATTTAAAATACGGTATTAATGGAGCAAGAAACAGAAGGTTACAAATGTGTGCACACAGTATATCCAAACGAACAGACAAAGAGAAAGAAGGATCATGGGGATAAGCTGGTATTAATGAATAATGCTAGCTTGGGATGAGAGTACAGCAATAATGCCACAAAGGGGGGGGAATTCAAGTTAAATACATTTAAAGTGACTCAATTCAACACTATTTTTGGACATTTTTCAACTTCAATGTTTGCTATGACATCAGGCACAAAGTCTGATATTACTCCCTTCAAATCGATAGCAAAATGGACTTCTTCAACCCCAAGAGGAAGAGGTGAGAGTCTATGTTATGACTGTTTTTCACTCTACCCCTCATATTGTAGAAAAACTAAATGAGGACAGAATCTACAATGAGTTTTGGTCACATATAGTATTTACACAGTTCTACTCTTTGTGCCCAAATTTACTGCATAAATTCAGATTTTATAGACATTTCCTACACACCAATCTGCGATAGAGCTGAAACTCTGAAGAACCAATGCGAAGCGTAGCACCCAGTGCTGTCTATCCTGAGAAGGCATTTGTGGAGCTCCATGGAGCCCAGGCTGTGGGCACCCCAGCTTTCAGTACGACTCCCCCATTCTTTCACCAGGCTTCCTGTGGCTGTGGCACAGGGTGCCAAAGGCAATGAGGTAAGGCTCAGCGACACTGCTTGCTGGGCTGCTATTGCTGTGCCTCAAAAAAGCAAAGCAGAAGATCTTTGTTGGCCCCATCTCTTTACGTTGATGAGTGAACATGAACCTTCTCCACTGACACCTGATGGGAGAGGAGAGTCCTGACTCCTGTTGTGCTGCTGTCATTCAACATGCAGGAATAGAACTTATGGAAGCTACACGAGTGAAATCAATTAAGAGTGGGAAAATACATCCCTCTTGCTTGCTCGCTCTCTCTCTTCTATAAAGAAAATGGTTTCAGCCTGGCTGTTGTGGGAAATGGGGAGGATGCACTTGCCCATGTGCATTTTGGTTTCTTTGTTGTTTTTTCTTAAAGAGTTTTGGTGTATTTTTTTCCCCACAGGAACATCTTGCTTTACTGTTCTGGGATTGACCAAGCATCCCCCTGTGCATGTCCTTAGTAGTCCCAGCATGCATGGCTACATTTGGGCAGAGCAGCAGGTGGGGCACCATGCCTGTACACATCTGTTACTGGGTATGAAGACAGACATGGGGTTAAACGTGGGCCCACTGCTGTCCCTGCCACAGGCCAGCAGCAGAGGCGGCCGTGCAACCAGATGTATGGCCAACAAACTCCCGGACTTTTATAGCTGACTTGAGTCCTCTGAGCTTTCTGTCTTCCAGATGCAACTTCTGGACCTGCATCAGACAGAAGTAACCGAAGCTCAAGACAAATACTCCACCTTTGTGAGGGAAACTAAAATACACAGTTTAGTTTTCCATCCAGATTTGCCCAAGTGGAGGAGGAGAAAGTGCTGTTTATCATGTACAGAGACAGAGAACTGTAATAGCTACAGAAGAAGCTGTATGTTGTATCAATGTAGTAAACAGAGCAGGGGCATCTACGAGAATGCTGTTCAGTTATGCCACCAGCTGAAGTGTGCAGCACACAGCTGGTATTGCTGTCACTCACAGTAACTGTATTCTGGTTACAAACAGCTGAACATTTCTTTTAAAAGTAAACCAGACACCATTTAGTGGAAACTGGACAGACTCCAGATGATAACAAATTACAATGGGTATAATCTGTGTATGACAGGCTATAAACCTAATACAGTTAGCCTTTCAATAATCTTAGCATGATTTTAATGGTTACCCCAGTCTAATATAATGAATAAGGAGAACATACCCAAATATCTCTAAAAAATCCTGGCTTTTAAATATTTTTAAGTCAGCTAGTGTTCATTGTCTAAAGAAATCGGCAAGGCTGTGACTCTTGCCTAAACTAAGAGCTGTGAATGAACAACCAGAGGAAGACAGCAAACTAATCTTAGAAAACTTTGCTAGAATACATTTACACATATAACCTTAGCTATTCTTAAGAATCCCTAAGTAAAAAAAAAAAAAAAGTACATGTCCAAGTTTTATATAAGCACATCTTCTAAAATACTATTTTATAGTTATGGTTTCAAGAATACCCATCAATGCTCAAAGTGTTCTTTTTTTGGGCATTACTATTATTCTTAATCAACCTGCCATAGATCAAACATAAGGAAAAACAGAAAACAATTCAAAGCAATCTTTGCGAGTCCTTCTGTAGTATTACTAACAGAAGTCAGTACTAGGATCAAGAAACCACAAGTGATAATGTTAACATTCACTGGGAAACTGCACAACAGACAATTGGTACAAAGCGTATGTAACTCCTGGCTGCTTTGTACCCCTAAAAAACCCAACAGTGAATAAACCCACTGTCTTCGATGAGGGAGTTAGTTAGATACAGGTAGTGTGGGAAAATAAATATGTGATTGGACATCAAAACAGTCAAGCTGGTAAAACTTCAATCTTGAAAACTTTAATTTTAACCTTACTGTTATTGATTAAACACTCTGAGAGTCTAAAAAAACTTAACAAAAGAGTACTGTTTGTTTGCAAATAAAATATTTGGAAAATAGCATGAAATGACAATTTAAAAAAGCCTTTTCTATTGTACTAGTAAACCAAATAACCACAAACACAGTTCTGTCTATGTCAGATCAAGTTTTAGCTTTCAATTCCTTGCAATTAAGTAAGAATAGAAGCCACAGTGTTTAAAAGGATGCTGTCAACCATTTCAGTCTGACCATTTAGTCAATCATTTTAGGAAGAAATGTTTTCACAGATTTTTCAAGAGTAAAACCAATAAAAGTGCATTCCAGAAGGTAAAAATTTATCCAAACATATTTATTACTCAAGACCAACAGGATTAGCCACAGATATAAAGCAGCTGCATGAACACGTTCTTGCTGCTTGAGCACAGAAGTCCATCTGCCCTTGGGTGAGAAAGCTGGGCAGAAGAGCCACGCCACAGGCCACCCAGGTACCCCTCCTGGGTCTGGACCAAATAACGTACAGTTTTGACAGAAGGATTCTACAAATATACAATGGATTCCCTCCACTTTTTTTTTTTTTTTTTTCCGAAGAAAAAGGTAAATCTTGCCTCTTTAGAATGCCAAAATCTCCAGAAGCATAAGCACCCCTATTGCAAAAAGCACAGTTACCATAAAAAAGGAGAGCAGTGCACAAAATACTGGAGAAGGAAAAGGCCATCAAGTTTTAAATTGCAACTGCAACACTGGACAGTGTAGAGCGTTTATAATTTTGCTTAACTTTCCAAAGGACATTTTAATCCAAATGGCTAAATGGTTTTGGTACCACACAGAACAGCAGCAGTAGGTGGTTGTCACAGAAAATGATACAGAGAACTGGCAATCTTACGACGACAGTTAACTAAAAACTGCCTGACAGTACTTTGAATTAAAAGCAACTTGAATATATCATGCATGTTTTTGCCTATTTATCCTGAAAGCTACACGACATTGCTTCAACTCAAGTTTTAAAAATTATTTTATCTGATTGGGCAGGCCTCATAAAAGCAGCATTAAAGTAATCTTACTTTACCTACCTTCAGGTTAAAAGCCTGTCTGTCTTGGCAAAAGGGCAACTGTCATAATCTGCCTTAAAATCAAGCTTTCAAATGATGTATATACACTGTCTTCCATGCCCTAAGCTTAACCACATTTCTGATAAATGTCATAACTCAATAAAGAAGGCACAATAAAAATACAAAACTGTAATTGTTATGTCTTTATGTTATGACTTCTAGCTAACAAAAGGCAGATTTATGGAAAAGCAATCATATCTCTGTTTAGGAAAGAATTTGTATTTTATTAACCCAACAGACGGTTCCAAGCTTTTTCCAGGATAGGTGCTTGAAAACCAGATGCACTAAATGGGTTCTATCACATGTACACAAAATGCATTTTAGACACAAGAGTGGTTCTTCATACTCAAGTTTTTTTGTTGTTGTTGTACCAAAACTTTAGTTGTCTTATGGCTTATATTGATTTCTTCCAAAACAGATCAGGACAAAAATCCTTCCACTGAGTAGTAAGAACAATTTAAAGGCTGTCGCTTTGCCTTTCAAAAAATGCTTGATTAACTAGGGACTTATGTAGGGAACCAGAAATTAGTCAGCAAGAGACTACTGCTACATGATAATCACCCAGATGAAAATCACTCTGTGCGCAATGCAAGATAATTGAATCCAGGTTAACCCTCCCTCATGGCAGCTACCTCAAACCGCCATCCTTCTACTACTGTAAGAGCTTGCCATTGACAGCTACAACAAAATAAATCCTCTGCCTACCATCTCCATGGCATGTCATCAAGGTGTAAGATCCTTAATGCAGGCTGCCAAACAGACCATCCGTAACTGAGCAAAGGAAATATCACACCTTCTTTACAGCTGAAGCTCCTCGTGAGGTTCATTAAACCTTGATGATCCCACAACACCAGGAGCTCACATCTAGCAACGAAGTGCTCTCAAGTAAAACCAACATGGTGAGTGTAATGCACCCAGGGCTGTCACCGTGTATGGTCCTGAAGCGCTAGAGACAATGTGGAAGACTGGAAAAATCTCTTCTCAAATAACAGCTATGAAAAAAAACAGTATGATACTAGGTAGTAAAAGCAAGCGATAATTTTAAAGTAAGCTATTGTCTTCATTACTTTCCAATCTATTACTAATAACATGGTAAAATAGAATACACACCAAGTTATCCTGAAAGAGATAGAAGCCTCAAATCTGACAGCTTGCAGGTATTGACTAATAAAGCATGAGAAATACCGGCATTCTTCATGGACTCATTCCCATTTGTCTGCTTTCAGTAAGGTCTTAAATTATGTTTATAAAACAAAAGAAAATTTAATCCACTCCAGAGCAAAATGTTTTCTTGCAATGGTCTCCTAAGTGCTGAAAACCCTACAGCATGACTTTGCATTTTTAACATCTTTTTTGACTGCAGTTTGGGTATTCAGGTGGGACAAGATGTCCCAGCAGTTCAGCAATGTGCTTTTGTGAAACACTCAGTAAGCCATCCAAACTCCGCCTGACCACACCACAAATCACAGTGAGGAGAGATCCAGTATTTCTATCGAATAAGCTTTCAGGTTACCAGCTAACAGCAAGACTGGAGGTAGACAGTCAGTACAGGGTACACCTTCCATGACTGCTCAGTACCGGAGAAAAGTAAAGATCGCAGCTGCAGAAGTCAGTTTTGGCCAGAGGGGATGTCGCAGCTCAATCTGCTGCACTGAAGCAGCAAAACCATCTGAAAGCCAAAATCACAATTTCAAAAGAACAGCAGTGGGGGAGTGGGGTTTGTGAGATTTAGAAGTATGTCTAAGAGAAATAAAATAGGAGAAAAACAGTATGTAAGTCCAGTGGCAGATGGAAACGCTGAGTATTATCTAAGAGCAAAATGACTGAAAGATACAGAAATGTCTCGATACAAAGATGTAAAGTTATCAATCATATTTTACATTCTAGGTCAAAATTGTATAGCTCAAATAAAAGTTGTTTTAGAAAAGTAATATATAAGTATTATTTCCAAAATAAATATTTTATTACTCATATTCCCCAATACTTAAAATCCAGGCAAGGTGCTACACGCTATCTTACCCATGAAAAGGCATTCATGGTTACAGAAGGTGCAAAGAACACCCTGGTTTAACTACAGCACAGCTCAAGTACATACAAAAGCCTAAGGACACTCTTACACTCGCCTGAGGACCCACAGCACCCCTTGCTGAGGGAAAGGGCTGGCCGACTGTGAGCAGGGAGAGGAAAGCAATGCTCCCTGGAAAGCTCATCTCAGCCTCCAGCTGCCCACCTCTCCTGCAGCCCCCAGTGCCAACCGCAGGCTGAGCAGGGGGGGACACTTCACCTCCCTAACATCCAAGAAACAAAATCAAACTTCTGCTTCTGGGCAACTTTAAACAGAAGGCAAACAAATCCATTATATTTATTCAAAGAAGCGTCAAAAGGTTAATACTATTATCCAAGGAGCTCTGTCAACCTGAGATATTATCACATTTTACGATTGTCAAAGTTTTACTTTGTGAAATAAAAGTATTGCAAAAGCAACTTTTGGCATGCAGTACAATATAAGTAATGCATTACGCTTACCATGTCTGAAACAAATTTTGTTTCTGCTTAGAACAGGCAAGTGAATGAGACTACCTGGAGAGCTAGATCTCAAAAGGCAGGTAGGCATAAGGGTTCATCCTGCTTAATCATTATTTTGGCTATGTGACCTACGAAGAACAGTTTCAGTGCTAAAGCAACTGCACATTATATTGTAATCACATGCATCTGCAATGAAATGATCAGCATCAATTTCCAACTTAAAAGTTACATATATTACTTTATTTTCCTACAGGATGAAAGAAATGCAGATGAAAAATTTATCATATCCCTTCTGGTCCTCTGTCTCAAACCAAACTGAACAGGTCAGAAGTTTACTGTATTTCATTATGTGTTCATATCATGGATGAGATCAGAACTGATTTTGATTTTTTTTTTTCTCTAGAAAAGCCAAATGAACCCAACTTAAAATATTTTTGTAGATATCTTCTAACAGCTGATGTGTAAGAGAACTTGTCCAATAACATGCCAGTAGAATAGTGTTTCAAAAGAAGCACTTATCCCTTTATCCAAGGATACCCAAGTATCAGTTATTATAATAATTCTACATTAACATAGTTACTGTTTCCTTTAGCCATCCATTATTAAAATTCATCCATATTAAAAAGATTTGTTTTCCCAAAACGCGACTTCTTTTCTCAATTAAGGTACCACTTTCCACATCGAAAAAGCAATTCTCTCTCATGAGACATTCAGCAATTTATTAAAATGTAGGTATTGTCTCCTCATTGCATAAATATCTTCAAAATATTTAAAAAACAGCAAATTGACCATATAGTATCATATTTGTTCTTCAAACTCTTTGCAGGATTTAACTGATAGGCAAGTAGAAGCATCCTCATATTGGGGTACAATGGCTGTCAGAAAGGATGCAGTCTAATACAAAAGTATTAAACTTACTGTTATTCAACATTATTTCAAATCTGATTGCCCTTGATGTATCAAGACCTTGGCATTCTCCTTTCCTCTGCAAGTTCAAGACTGTAAGTACTAAAATAGGTAAAACAATATCAGAAAACCTTAGAAAGAATGTAATGTGGTCATTATATATACATATAAGAATATAGTTGACGTGAGTTCATCTTTCATAAAAACAAAATTGAAAGTGCCAGACACCCCTGCCTCAAAAGTTTTGGTGTGAACTATGACTGCCTAAAAAGTTCTTTCAACAGAAAGACAACTGAAGAAAAATAGGCTGTAGAGAAAAGGGATTTTGGAAGCCACCACAGCACACTGGGATACTTGGTTTGAAGTTACTTATCTACTATATTCTGGCGTAAACTGAACTACTGCTTAAACTATATACCAACACACACACAAATCACCTAATAACCCATTTTCATCTACAGACCTTCCTGAACATAAAGACAACTGTGCAAAGTGAAAACAACTTCTCCCGTTTCTCCAAATCCCTCTAAAGAATGTAGGCAGCCTGAATATGCAAGGTGTAGGTGAGGTGTCCAGGAAGGAGACACCATTAGAAGTACAAGGCAAAAGAATTATTTAGCAGTAACAGCCAAAATCCAAATTTAAATTAAAAGCAAATTGTCAGTGCTGCATATTTAAGTTAAAAAATGTATAGGTATCGGGAATCAATATACCTCTGCTGAGACAAAGCTGACAAACTGGCAGTTATCGAAGAGCCACAGGCTTAGCTGGAAGGGACCAGAGTGATCTCCAGAGGGTCCCATCACAGCCCTGATTGGTATGGAGATGGACATATGGTTAGTAGAAATGGATAAACCAGGCAAGAATTCATAGATCTGAAATCTCTACTTGCCTTTTTGCTGCTTCTCTATTCATTTTGCTTACGATGCAAAAAGCATAAAATGCACTGAAACAAAATGAGACTTCTCATTAGCCAACCTAAACAGATCTTTTAAGGAAACAAAATGAACCGAGAAGAAACAACAGATCAGGGAGATGTGATACTACCAAGCAACTAGTTCAAAAAAATCCTGTTCAGCCCATATGGATTTTCCACCAGGGCAATCCTAGGCCCACCTCTTCTTTGTACATATGAAATTTAAATGAGAATCGGGTATTTGATTGAACATCGCTGAATTGGTGCTATTTACATTGGGGCTCTCAACAGCTGACTAAAATACAGAAACTAGTCCTGATATAGTGACAGTGTAAGGAGAGATTCAGACTATCACTTTTTTCTCAATCCAAGCTACTCTGGTACTGCTGTACTAATGCAAGCACGCTGAAACAAGCTCAGTCCCCTGAAAACCCATTAACATCGTTAAAGGCACTCAGAGTTGCTTTCCAAACAAGTCACAGAGACATCTCCAGTTCATTTCAACACAATCAGTATCAGGCCAGTATCCAGCGGCTGAAAATGCCTACTACCCTAGCACAAAAAATTGTTCCTATTCAGGAATCACAGGTATACGTTGAATTGGAAAATTCTGAGGCTCTTCCAAAGGTTCATCACCTTCTAAGACATCAAAACTACTCCAAAGGTTCCCAGATAAGGCATAGCTGTACCTCTTTTCAGGGAAGGTCTCCCCTGAAGTATAATCAGGCTTTGCTGGCTCATGAACTTCCTAATTGCTTATATATGAAATGCAAAGAAAAGGTAATAGGCAACTGATGCCCAGGGAAGGCAAGAATGTTGATAGACAAACAGGAGTGGTACAAAGATCTTGACAAACTCCTTTTTGCTCTGTCCTGCTACCTGACCCAAACACACAAAGGAATCATGACAAATAACATACTCCTGAAACTATTAGCGATTTCTAATTCAGAATTATTTTCTGTATTTTTAATACAAAGAGCAATTAAACAAGGCTATGCCTCTGTTCATTCTCTTTGTCAATAAATAAGGGGGAAAAGTTACTCTTTTATCAAGAACCATGTGATTTCCTCATCTAGAGTCTGACACACGAACATTTCCTTGCCTTTTCTATTTTTTTAACTCCTCTCAAACACTTAAGAAGCACAAGTTAATATTAATTTTATGCAATTTAGAACAGATGTTATTTCTCTTCTTCAGTTATCCAGATAATCTCTTAATTAAGTATCTGCACACAACACCCCAAGAATTAGATTTGTATTTTAATCACATATTTTTCTACTTTGTTATTTTGCTTTTACTTACTTTGGCATGGGGGAGTATGGCACACAGCTATAAAAAAACCCCTGCATGGCTAAATTCTGGAATGCAGACTTTTGAAACCAAACAAAGAATGACTTAAATATGAACAGTACTGATTCTCAAAAACAATGAAATGCAAAGCTGTCTTACAAGATCATCATTTAAGTCACTGTGCTTGTTTATTTTATATATATATATGTATTTCTATATTACAGGTGAAACAAACCTAATTTCTCAGCTATTTAAACAATAGTATTCTCACAGTCATAAGCAGAAACTAATTCCCAAATGTCGCTCAGACAGCAAAAGTTTAAACAAGGACCAGCAAACAACCCTCATACTCTGAGCCCTGCACTCCCACTTTTAGAGACTTCAAGAACTTTTAGAGAACAGGCAAAAACCTAGTGGGTGAGGCAACCCTTTAGTTAAAAAGCTTCATGCATCTGCACAGCAAACTGAACTCTGAGATGATCTCTATTACACAAGCATTCTTCAAAAGATACTTCCAGTATTATACCACTGCATTTTTTCTCTACTAACTTTTTTCAATTAAACATTTTTTCAAGACATAATTACACATTTACACGTTAAAGAAAAATAACCTCAAAATTTCCTGTCACGTATAGGGGATTTATTTAGCCTTCATGTGGGAAAACAATTTAGAGCTCTAGTATGCATCCCTCAACATGCTTCTCTAGAGTAAAACATTGGATAAACCTCCCCCAACACATTTTTATTGAAGAAAAGAAGGCTGCAAGATTAAGTTAAAGTTGCACTATCTGTGTCCTTTTCTAAGGCATCAGACATTAGCTAATCCTATTATTTCCTAATGCACTGATTGATTTATTTGGCATGTTAAAAATGCCGGATCGCCTTTACTCACCAGGGAGGATCCTATGGTAAACTGTGTAACTGTTTCATGGCATTGACCAATTTTTGACTGTGATTTTATGTTCAGCAGTTAGCTCTCTTACATTATAATCCATGAGGTAGCATATTTATTAAGTGGAAGAAGGAAAATGACATTCAACATGTTAAAGTTATAAAAAAACTCTTCCCCCTCAACAAAAGAAGTTTTGTAATAAGTTTTGTAATAAAATACATACCAAACATAGGTAAATATAATATAGGTTTACTGTATTAATCTCTAGAAGAGTTCAATATTTTATACGGATGTTTATTTTTTGTGCTTTGATTTAAATGTTATATATTTAAGTATTATGTATAAATATTTAGCATATGTATATTGATGTTTACTATTAATATATTATATGTCTTATTAATAAATATTTAAATGTCATACATAAAATACAACTAACTTTCAAAGTGAAGGAAAATTTCAATAAAACACTAATGAATCAGTAAAGTATCTAAAATAAAAGATGTTATACTCCTCCTCAGTGGATTTTCTGGGTTGGGGTTTTTTTGTTTTTTGTTTTTGTTTTAAACTGAGAAAGTGATTGTTTAGGAGTTCCCCAGTATGTCCCTGGAGATTCCAAGATGGAAAGAAATGATCCCCCCCAGCCAGCACGGTGCACTCCCAGGAGGTCAGAGGCCGACAGCCGTGCTGAGAAGACCTTGGCTGGTGTCACCCAGTGCCCCGTCCCTCCTACGTACGGGATTACATCTGAACCATGCGATGGCTGAGCAGGCAAGGGCGGACCTCGCCACCGTCTTCAGATGCCTTACGGGAAGGATTACAGAGGGATCGGAGCTCCCAAGGGAAAGGACAAGGGGCCACAGACACAAACCTGCATGTAGGAAATTCTAGTTAGAAGTAAGGAAAGATTTCTCCCTGTGAGGATGCTCAAAAGCAGGAACAGGCTGTCCAGAAAGACTATGGAGTCTCCCTGGCTCTGGGGAGATTTAAACTGGAATGGGGAGAGCCCTGAGCAGCCTGGTCTGCCTCCACCGGCTCTGAGCTGGGGGCAGGACAAGAGGATGGCCTCACGCCCCTTTTGAGCTCAAGTGCCCTGTGACACTATCCTGTGCTTCTGTGAAGGAGCACAGGAAAATTCTGTGTCAATGCATCAGGTAATCGGCATTTAGTCACACACCAGTGGTCAAGATTGAGATAAATCCCCAAATAAGAACTTTAAAAACTTTTTCTAAGTGTTTCCTTTCCTAAAAGTGCCACATTAGGCAATTTTTCATTACCCAGTACCTACACCCTGTAACGCCTCTCCACAGCCCTGCCCCTAAGACTTCTTTCCTGCTTCTGAAACCAGGCTGAGAAAGGCCGACGCTGAGCTCGATTCTCTGCCCTGCTTCCTCAAAACACATGTGCATTTTGGCCCCTGGTCTGCAATGGTGGTTCCTCCCAAACCTGGTTATTTTCAACCCCCTAGTGCTGGCCTTCTCTCTTACGGATTTGCTAGCAACCAGACAAATGTAGATATACAAGTACCTTAACTGTGAGGGAAACGAGGCAACCAGACTGTAAAGTATCATACCAGTGCAACTAGAAAAACAATTTTGTACCTTCAACACTGGAAATCCTTTTATAAGTAGGAAGTTTAAATGTTTGTGAAAGACATTTGTGAAATGTTTGTGAAAGGAAGAGAAAAGCGGAATTCCTGCACAGTACAGCGTAATTCTCCCTGGCAAGTTGTCATTAAAGTAAATGCAATTATTACTTCTCATTTAAGAAACTTCATACTTATTCATGTATTTTATTTTCTCTTCCCATTACTACAACGCCAACTACAATGCATAGCTCTTGCATTAAATTCAATGACAAAGAGTATGTCCTAAAGCCACTAGAAATGCACACCTATGAGTGATAAGTGGAACTCATCAACTAGTGTAGGGTTTTCCTTATTTGACCCACTTTTCCACCTGTGAGCTCTCCTGGACAATGCTTTATTGTGATACTGTATTTTTAATGTAATACAAGGATGGACTCCTAACCACAGAAATGTTATACCTTAGCTGTGTTTAAACAGCATTCTGTAAGACACAAGGAGTTCACAAAATACAAGAGTCAGGCACAACTCTTCAACAGCCTGCATCAGGAAACCCAAACTCTGTCTTCGAAAAGATTTTATCATTTATTTCTAAAACATCTGAAGCCTTTAAAAGAATTCTGCTCCCCACCTTAACTTCAAGATGATAGAAATAGGACTACCTATAAAAAGACAATCTTCCACGAATTTTGCTTTTGTATTGTTCTTTTTGCTGGAAGGCCTATTTAAGAAAGCAGCATTTGGACTACCTTTTTAATTTTTGCATAGATATTGCTGGAATTAAAATATATTAATTTTAGAGAGTGGTATAATTATTTAAATTTACCTAACAATGACAACTTTAAAAAGGGAGGGGAGGATCTTGTATTTAAAAAACTCCACAAACTAGGGCTTCATGCAAAGAACACTGAACATTACAGACAGCATATTGTCTAAGTGATGAATACAGAAGACTGATTAGATCGGCACTAGAAAAATTTGTATTTATATCCAGAAGGTTATTGGGATCTAATCAGACACATAATAAACAGAAGCCTATCTTTAGTCCAAAGTGAATGCTAAGTGTTCAGTGAAAGGCTACCATGTATGAGGAAAGGCTTAACCTAGTCTCCCCCCACCTAAGTGGCTTAGCAACTTAGTCCTTCCCACAAGCACAGTATTAAATATTGTGTCTGTATGTAGAGTTCTCATCTCACTTCCTTATACATGGGAACCTAAAGATCGCTAATGATCTGTAATCCAGCTAAAAATAGAAAGAAGTTGATAATCTCTTTGGGAGGTACTCTCCTAAACGTTAACAGATGACTAGATTGCAAGAAGATGGAAAGCTCAGTGACAGTAAGTGACTAAAGGTATTGTCTGCTTTGCCTTCCTTCCTTAAACACAGGGCAGTGTTACATTGCTTATAATTAATTTGCACCACTTCTTCATGACGATTACAAGTAAGAAGTTATCCAAGCTATAGATCAAGTTTTGCCAACGAATGGAAAGAAGTCATTTTTCGCATTTGTCCTTGGTCTTTACATATAGACAGGACAAAAGACAAAAATTCAGGACACTTATTCTTAATTACCCAGTGTAGGTATTCTCTCACTCCTCACTTACCCCTGGCTGTTTGGAAGAGCAGGCGTATGCGAGGTTGTGGGTGATGGCAGTATTTTTCCTTACCCTTCTGCGGTCTCCTAATCTGCATTTTACATTATTGCTACTCACAGAAACACTGTGCCTTTTTGGATGTCATCGCGGCCAGCTACTACCATCCCAGCTTGATATCAGAGACACTGGGGGATCAAGTGTTTCACATAAAATTTCAGGCTGTTTCCAAAACCATGTATTTTGCATCATCATTGATGCACTTTCTCCAAGAAGCACAGAAGAAAAGCATGAGCTTTAATCTGTTTCACCCAATTATTCAGAAAATGGTTTAGAAGCAAAGCAAAATGTTAGCAATACCCTATCCAGTCTAAGATATTCACAGTAGACAGTGGGATAAACAGTGAGGGGCATTTTCCTTGAGAATTAGAAAGTGAAAACTATAAAATAAAAATAGGACATTGAATCAAGAGACAGAATAGAACACTGTATGGCATTTTTTTAAAACAGATTGCGAATCTTGTATTAGTAATGTAAAGATTGCCCCTGAAAGATACTTGCATCTTGTAGACAGACCTTTCTGCTCAAAACATCTAGAAAAGCCCAAAGGCAACCTTTTCAACCTGCCCAACATTTGCATGTATTTAATGAGAAAAAAGTCCTTTGTGCCACACACACCGGTTAAGTGCCCATATACATTCCCATGCAGGTCCCGTAAGCCCCTTGGCATGGAGCTTCTGCTCCTTGCACCATTAAAGCTTTTTCACCCGCTACAACTCAGAGCAAAACTTCCCCTCGTGCAGAACTTACAGAAGCAATTCCTCTCAAGATGCATGGGGAAAGCACAAAGCATTATGCTCTGAAAAAAACCCAGATCCTCACACTGTATCTGTCAATGCTCCCATTTACAGTGTTCTTAGTTATTTTTGCCAAGCTATAAAAAGTAGCTATTTCAAATAACTTCTTGTTCAAAGAAGGAGCAAGTCAAAGTTTATTGTCTGCCCAAAGTTAATTTCAGAAGAATAAAACAAAGCTCTTCTTTATAGAAAGAAGTACCTACTGTCCTATGCAGACACTAAGCAACACAAATAACCCAGATTACAGTTAATTACAGCTGCTACTCCAGAGCTTGTGACCACCTGTCCCAGACATGGTGCTGAACCGGAGTGCACTGGAAGTCCTTGGGCTGTAATTAAGGTTCTGATACATTAGTGGACATTTCATATTTTATTCAAAATTCTCTACATTTATGATGGTATTCTCTTCTTGCCAAAGTAATAACAGAAAAATAGAAGCAGATCTGCAACCCCACAATGAGCTTCCCGCTGCATCACGGTTATGAGCCGTCTCAGCAATAGTCCTCACAGTGATTTGTACCCCAGCGGTTTCTATGCTGACTGCGAGTGCTGGATCTCCTGAAGAACCACCAGAACACCCCACCCTCTAACAAAAGGGTCTGAAAGCAGTAAATCAGACTACCTCCGTTTTTAAAAACTCCTGCTGACTCTAAAATTTGCACATATTCACGTGTACCTGACTCGTAGCTATTGCAGGTTTGCTGTTTAAACCAACGCTGAAGTTGCAGCCAGCATGGCCAGTGCTGCATTCCTACACCATCACCAGCTCCAGGCAAGCCTGGGAGACAGAAGGCGGATAGGGGAATACATTTGTGAGGTCCCTCTCCTGTCTAAACAGAAGACTTCCAGGAAAGGATGTAGACACACTCAGTGATAGGAGAAAGGATCTTTGGGTAAAGAACAGCATCAGCTCATTTTCACCTCATGGGTTGATACATGAACTCCCCCTCTTTGAGACAACTCTGAAAAAGCTTTCTTTGTACCCTTCTCTATCCATACCCCTTTCTGGGCCAGACACATGGAGCCCATTCCCCTTTCCCTACCTATCGGCTTTCCAAAACCACTGCAAACATAGGCTGGTGACCTGAGATGCCACTGTTGATTGCCACATTCATGCTAGAGCTGGTACTCACAAAAGGGCTGAGATTTCAGGCTGTATCTACATTAGTAAATAACTAATCCCAGCAATTTAACAGTATGGGTGACTGCATGCCAGTGCTTGCACCTATACACCAGCCCTGCACAGTTTCATAGGGTAGATCTAGCTTTGCAGTGGCATGTTCCGACAGACATCAAATAGGCTACGGTCATTTGAAGGAAATGAAGAGATACCACAAGTCTACTTAAGACTTGTTCTAATAAAAAAGGGTGGAACAAAAAGTCAAATCAAATACAATTGATTTTCATAAAAGCTAGCACTATGAGACAAAACAAAAGCTGAACATGTGCAGAAGGAAGAAGTGCCATAAAACCTAACCTTCAACTGAATATTACCAATAAACTAAAGCCGACGTTATTATATGCCTCGATGTCTCTAAAGACATTTTCACCCTCTGCAATAGTTTACTGCAATTGTCACATGGTAATCAGATCTGTTGAGTATGCAGGAACTCGCTCCGTTTCAAAATGTTATGGCGCTTACAATGGATTTTATTCATTAGACAGATTAATAGCTGTTCTTTGAACTCTCTCTCCTTCACACAAGTCTGTGCTGAGTGCCCGTCCAGTGCTGCCTGGAGGACAGTGGAGAAGGGCTTCAGAAACTCGCCTATGAGAAGAAAAGCAAGCTTACATGAAAAATCTTACTGGGAATCGTGACTGAAAGTAAATTCTCGAGCAAACTGGATTCCCTTAATTATTTAAAATTGAAAAACCATAAAAATAAATTACCAGTAATAATATAAGAGGAATATGATGATGATGATCCTTCTCCGTTTCCCCCACTGCAGAATCGGATCATTCTGTTTTTCAAGTCTACGTTTAGCAAACTTCTTAGGTACCATGAGAAAAATATTACAGAAGTCTCTGCCACAGACAAGTATGCAAATATCTTATTTCATTACATGAATATAACCTAACCACAGATAATCTACAAGAAAGCAAGCAAGGGCGTACTTATACCATGTTGATACTTACTCATCGTGTTGCTTTTTGGAAAGGGTTGTTAATGTAGGTTCCTTGTATAGAAGTGAGATAGTTACTGTTAAAAATAACAGAAATGCTTTGTTGTTTTTATGTTTTAAGTTTATAATTTATTTTTTTTGCAAAACTCCTTAAATGACATTTTTAAATTGCATTTAAAACCTACTGGAGGAAGCAAATAGAATAAATTTTATTTATTCAGGTCTATAATTTTATATGCATTCTTAAGTTCATATTATTATGAAAAAGTCTGAAACAGAATTTAGAGCCTGTAGATAACTATCCCTCATTGCAAGCAGACTAAACTGCCTACAGTCTCTGCAATCTGAATCGTTATATGTATATTTAAATCAATAAAATGACACTATTTGGAATTTCCTGAATGTTCTTAATGTTAAATTCATTTAGTCTAAATTCAAACCCAAATAAACAATGACTATTATAGAACAAGCTTGAGGAATGTCATCCTAAGGCTGTATTTTTGCAGGGATGCTTTAACACCTGAAAATGGTAGCTCACTGCAGGATTCTTTTTTTTCCCCCCTTCCTGTATCAGTAATATTGTTATTCTGATTTTGCTTCAAGAAATAACATTTAAGGAAGCCTGGGACTCTTCTTTTAAATGAAACAGTACAGTTTTCAGTCCTGAAAGATCAAAAGGTAAAAACAACAACAACAAAAA
>VZTL01018266.1:12247-31287 GCA_013400535.1 Scopus umbretta | reverse complement strand
GGGGGCGCAGCCCGGTGCCGTGGCCGGGGGCCCTGCTCCCACAGCGCCTCCGCGCCCTCCCGCCGTCTTAGCGAAGGGCTGGATCGTCTGCAGCTGCTGGAAGCGCGGGCGGACGTGAGGAGGATGACCGTGAGCCCCAAGTGAGCTGGTGGTTTCGGAAAGGAAGCCGGAGAGCTGGGGTGAGGGTCTTCCTCAGCCCGAGTGGCTCAAGCGTCCCGCTCCATCCCTGGGGATGTGCCACGTGCAGCGCACTCCTCCCCCTGGAGCTTAGCCACCGTACCGAGAGGACTCCAGGCTGGCGGCGTCGGGGTGGCAGCGGAAACGCTGCAATGCAAGGCCGTGGCTGATCCCGTAGCCTAGTCTTTAGGACATGCACCTTGGATCCAGCTGCTATTTCCAAGAGTGGTTTCCTTGTTTGACATCGAGCAGCCATCTGATACAACACAGAAGGGAGTCGTGCTGGGGTCTCAAACAGTGTGGGTCTCCGCAGGGGTGAAATAATGTAGTCTTTTGACAAAACGGCTGCTTTGTTTTTTACGTATCCTGCTATTTTGTTTGGCAGGATTTTGATGAAACATTTGAAATTCTACTGACAGTAAATGTTACCGATAAATCACTGAAGGTGGAAATCATTATAAAAGTGAGCGGTGCTAAAGGAACTGACTAAAAAGAGAGAGAGGAGCTGGAGAGAGGTAACAAATGCGTTCCTACCGATTTCCTGTACAGGACTGAGCTTATCTAGTATTTTCTTTAATGAATTGATAAGAGGCGTTGTAATGCTGTGTCGCACCCCTGTACAGAAAAGACCTGATCGGTCTGATAACAGAACTGAAGACCTGGGGGAATGGGACGGGGTTCCAACGCTGCATTGAAGCTGAAACAAAGAAACACGGAAAGCCGCCAGTCAAGGTTTGAACACCACTTTGCTCCATATTTGCAGCAAAATTGAAGGTACCCAGAAGGTGGCCTTGTGTCTGACAAAAGCCGGTTCTGAAGCACTTGCATGTTAAAAGGGTTTCGGATATATCTGTCAATGAAGGCTGTGAACCTAAATTTAGAATGCAAAAATGAAGCTGACGTATGATTTCTTTGAAATCTTATGTAAAGGAAACATGAAACTAAGGAAGAACTTGCGAGTTTATGGTGCGCTTTTATGCGGTAACATTGTCAATGGAAGGGATCACAGTGCAGCAGGCAGGATCCCTCGCTGGTTAAATCTCAGGAGGAGTGATCAAATCTCTGGGCCGGGATTCTGCAGCTGCCTCACATGAGCCACGCGACAGTTGGCAATCTTGCACTTCTGGGTGTTATTTAAGAAGTAGCAGCAGTCTAGAAATTCATGCTGAGCAATTTGTAAAGCCAAGGCAGACAGAGTGAATTTTTTATATGCCTATATGTAAATACATACCCTGAACGTAGGAGAGCCTTGAAATCTGAGTCACAATATAGCAAATGGTTGAGTCTCTATTTGTACAGAAGAGATGTAGGAGGCCTTCCTGTGAAAGAAGAACAGGAACCTTTCCAGCGCATCGCAGGCTGTCCTCATTGCTGTGTGGCCACTACTGGCCATGGTGTGTAAGAAAGACAGGCCACAACACGTCTTAGGTAGCTGCAATTCTAGAAGCTGAAGCAGAGACTCCGTAAGCGTATCTTGCAGTGTTGCCCAGCAATCCGAGATGCAGCAGCCATGCTGGAGTGAGGCACGAGGCACTTTGCAACTGGGCTTCCCAGAACAGAAGCAGGCAGAGCCAGCAATAACTTCCGACTGTTGACTTTAATCACTGTCTTCCTCTGTATTTGGAGGTTGGTGGCTGATAATGCCCACCCAGCTTCACATGTGAGGAGACGGACTACGTGCAGTGAGTGTCTCAGACCGAAAGCGCTACCAAAGCATGACTGAATTAGTTAGTATATGAGGTGATGTGAGCACAGCACCTGAGGTGCAAGCGTGCCATGAGTAAAGCACTTCTGATGTGGTTTTAATTTGGCTTGCTCTGTGTACCTGGCACTAGAAATTCACAAGAGCACAGAGGCCAGCCAGGCAAACTGCCCGACAGCGAGGAAATGAGGAGCTCAGTCTGATCACAGAGCAATGGTAGAAGGGCACTGGGATCTGCAAAAGCCCCAACCTGGCTCCTTCCAGCACAGTATCATGCAGCTGCTGCTGGCAGCAGCACGAAGGAAGATCATCAGTGAGGCAGCAGGGGTGACAGCATGTGGCATTTGGTTGCCTGATGAAAATGCAGAATAGCATTAGCGGTCTTGGTGCCTAAGTGCCAAGTGTGCAGTGTGACTGCTGTGGGGTCATTTTCTCTGGGGTAGGCTGGACGGTGGAAGGACAGCCAGCTCTTCTGTCATTGTTGTGGTTTAACCCCGATCAGCAACCAAGCACCACACAGCCGCTCGCTCACCCTCCCCCTGCCCCAGCGGGATGGGGGGAGAGAACCGGGAAAAAAAAAAAACTAAAACCTGTGGGTTGAGATAAAGACAGTTTAATAGGACAGCAGAGAAAGAGAAAATAATAATAATAATGATAATGATAATAATGATGAAAGAATATACAAAGCAAGTGACGCACAATGCAATTGCTCACCACTCGCCGATCGATGCCCAGCCCGTCCCCGAGCAGCGATCGCATTGTTCTCATACTAAGTTCAAAACACAGCACTGCAGCAGCTACTACAAAGAAAATGAACTAAGCTGAAACCAGAACAGTCATCTTAATGACAGCATCTTAAAGATAGCAGGTATTTGGTGGTTGGTATACTCAGGGTGGGGACTGTGAAATTGTGGGATTTTTAGAGTACTTTGTGGAAATGGGGCGTTGGTTGTGTATGTACAGCTCTGATGTGTAGATATGATGGCAGTTAGTGTTACACGTGATTGTGCAAAGACAACAGGGTGTTTGTGAAGCTTAGAAGGAATGCAGGGAATAAAGCGTGCCAGCAATAGTACATATGGGGGTCTGAGAAAAGGGCAAGTAATACATGGATTTGCAGATTTGGTGTATATAATAAGAGTGCAGTATGGTGTGAGTATAGAGTGAGTAACTCCGGACGATAAAGAGAATGGGATATATACAGCATGCATATAGGGGTAGATCATGGTAGTGTGTTGAGTGGGTGCAGTACGCATGTAAGGTCTGGGCACAGAAGAGTGCGTATGCCTGCTGTATTGGGTTTGCGTGGCAAGGTTTTGGTAGCGGGGAGGGGCTACAAGGGTGGCTTCTGTGAGAAGCTGCTAGAAGCTTTCCTTATGTCCAGTAGAGCCAATGTCAGACAGCTCCAAGATGGACCTGCCGTTGGCCAAGGCTGAGCCCATCAGCAACAGTGGTAGCACCTCTGGGATAACGTATTTAAGAAGGGGGTGGGGGTGGAACAACAGGACACAAACTGCAGCTGGAGTGAGGAGTGAGAATATGAGAGAGGAACGACTCTGCAGACACCAAGGTCAGTGAAGAAGGAGGGGGAGAAGGTGCTCCAGGTGCCAGAGCTAAGATTCCCCTGCAGCCTGTGGTGAAGACCATGGTGAGGCAGGCTGTCCCCCTGCAGCCCATGGAGGGTGCAGCAGATATCCACCTGCAGCCTGTGGAGGAGCCCATGCCGGAGCAGGTGGATGTGCCCAAAGGAGGCTGTGACCCTGTGGGAAGCCCACCCCAGAGGAGGCTCTTGGCTGGACCTGTGGACCCATGGAGAGAGGAGCCTGCACTGGTGCAGGTTTGCTGGCAGGACTTGTGACCCCATAGGGGGCCCATGCCAGAGCAGGCTCCTGGTGGGACCTGTGGACCTGTGGAGACAGGAGCCTGCACTGGAGCAGGTTTGCTGGCAGGACTTGTGACCCCATAGGGGACCCACGCTGGAGCAGTCTGCTTCTGAAGGACTGCACCCTGTGGAAGGGACCCACACTGGAGCAGTTAATGAAGAACCGTAGCCCATGGGAAGGACCTACATTGGAGAAGTTTGTGGAGGACTGTCTCCCATGGGAGGCACCCCATGCTGGAGCAGGGGAAGAGTGTGAGGAGTCCTGCCCTTGAGGACAAAGGAGCAGCAGACATCGTGTGATGAACTGACTGCAACCCCCACTCCCCGTCCCCCTGTGCCTCTGAGGAGGAGGAGGTAAAGAAAATCAGAAGTAAAGTTGAGCCTGGGAAGAAGGGAGGGGTGGGGGGAAGGTTTTAAGGTTTGGTTTTATTTCTCATTACCATGCTCAGTTTTGATTGGTAATAAATTAAACTGATTTTCCCCAAGTTGAGTCTGTTTTGCCCGTGACAGTAATTACTGAGTCATCTCCCTGCCCTTATCTCGACCCATGAGCTTTTCATTATATTTTCTCTGCCCTGTCCAGCTGAGAAGGGGAGTGACAGAGCAGCTTTGGGGGGCACTTGGCATCCAGCCAGGGTCAGCCCACCACACCTGCAAACTGGTGAGCTTAGGAGGAGAGGTTACAGAGTGCAGAGCAGTTTGAGGGTGCATGGCTGAAGTCCTGTGAGCGTAGAGGCGGTGAGGCACATGGAGCAGCGTGAGGGCGAGCTGTGTCCGGCAGCAGCACTGCTCTGCGGAGCGGCATGCTGCGTGCTGAGAGCTCTGAGCACTGTTGGGTTGTGCAACAGTGGAAGGATATCAAGAGGAAAGTGCTGTGGGCACAGCTTTGTAAGGCGTGCTGGCGTGGAGCTGGTGCAGAGTGGGAGGGTGGGTGCATTGTGAGGGTGTAGCTGTGCCGGGACAGGGGAGCAGTGCGGGATAGCTGCGCCCCCAGGACAGGGGTGCAGTGCGGGGTAGCTGCGCTCCCGGGACAGGGGTGCAGTGCGGCGTAGCTGCGCTCCCGGGACAGGGGAGCAGTGCGGGACAGCTGCGCCCCCGGGACAGGGGTGCAGTGCGGGGCGCGGGCAGCTTTGCGGCACAGGCTGCCCGGGGGTGTCGCGGAGGGCTGCCGCGGGGGCTGTGCAGGGTAGCGGGGTAGGTGTGCCGGGCGCTGAGGCGGGGTTGGGCAGGGCCGAGCCGCNCCGGGCCGGCGGAGGCCCGGGGGCTCCACCGTCGCGCATCTCCCTTCGCGGCGCCTTCCCCCGCAAGGCCGGGGCCGGGGGAGCCTCCTGCGGCACCTCGCCGGCTCCCTGGCCCGGCGGGGCCGCGCTTCGCTAAACTCTCGTCCCCGTGTGCCGGTGCTGCGGAGCGGGACGCCGGGACCGAGGTGCCTGAGGCCACCCCCGGGCGCCCGTCGTTCGCATCCCTGTCCTGGGGGAGAGCCCGGGCTGCGGTCAGTCAGTCGTGGGGAAGGATGGGGCCCTTCGGTTCTGGCTTACGAGGTTCTTTCTCCAAGGAATTAAACGAAGAGGTAAGAGCTTCCAGTGGGAATTGCGATGCCAACGGAAACGTGTAGGGCAACTTCAATGGGAGCTGGAAAACGGCATGAACGTGCAAGTGTGAGAATGAAGTCGGGACTGGGCTATCAGCTATGCTATTCTTTCTAACCTTGATTTCTGCCGCGTATTGTGCCCTGTCCTCTCTGTAGTCGTATCACGGTATCCTGGATATCTGTCTGTAATTGCTTATACTCTAAGCACTGATTTAGAATGGCATTTATTTATCTGCTTATTGTCTGCTGTGAAAGTAATAGACTTGGGTCATTTTTTTCCCCCTCCCAAAATGTGTATTTTATTTGGAAACCTAACTCACGGTTTCCAAAAGGTCTGATGAGATTTAAGCAACTTTGAAAGTTTTAACAAAGTCCTCATAAGTCACTTTGGAAATGAGACCTACTGCTGCGTGCACAAGTGAGACTGTCACGGTGCTGCTTTGCCAATCATGGAGTTCACAGCCTAGCTTAGGTATCCGGTCTCTTCTGTGCTAGACATCTCAGATATGGTTAACAGAAGTCAGCGCTTTGAATAAGCATTGATGGCATGTGTAGATACGGTCCCCAGATATTTATAGCTAATGTTCTGAGGAGATACTTTAGCAAGTTCAGGTGCGGGGACTTACCAGCCGCTGCTGTTGAAGTTACTTTCCTTCATGATCAAACGTTTATTAGCTTAGAACCTTGTTATCTGAATCTCCCAAATGGACATCCAGTCATTCTTTCTTACCTGGTGGACAGTCACATATTGTAAGTGAAGCTTAACAACATTAGCAACAGAGGTTGGAGAAGACTTCAGACTGTCCTGCAAACTTAGGGTTAGGGTGCTCACCCAGGAGGGCTGAGCCCTGCCCAGATGAGGAGATGAGCACCAGGTGTCTCCAGCGATCAGGAAGTTTGCTCTTATCCCTGGGCTACAAAAGAGGGTTTCACTGTCTTTGAGAGATGGCTGTGATGGCGAGCCTGGTAGTACTCTGAACCTGCAATTGGACTGGTTCCCGTCACAGGGAGAAAATGCCGTGATGTGAGCGTTAAGTATATGCTCAGTAACAGCTCTTGAACTGCTGTGGGACCAGGTGCAGCGGCACCTGTGAGCACTGGACCCCGCTGCGCTGCGTGAGGAAGCAGTGAACGAGGTTTGTGGGTGTTAGTAGCATGACAACAAAGGATATGCGCACCTAAACCGAGTACTTACATCTCTTCGGGAAGCTAGCTTTTAGGCACATTTGAAAGCCTTCACCTGGGTCCTAGCATTTTATATGCATTGTTAGCCAAGTAAGCTTTCTGTGGCAGGGATTGTCATCTTTTTTTTTTTTTTTTTGTCCAACTTGTTTCCAAGTGCAAAGATTCTTGACTAAATCTGGATGAGGACTTTTTCTCGTATCCAAATTAATTATTTCTGTTAGTTGTTATGTGCATTTTTTCAGCATGTATTTACTGTGCAGAATGAGAATAACTCTGTGTTCCAAAAGTGTCTGGCTTATTGGACACTTGCAGTACAATGTGCTAAGTTCTGTTGTTGAGGATGTTTTCTAGGGGAGTGCAGTGTCTTTCTCCGGGTACCTGTTCAGGTAAGACTGTGCCCAAAACACTGTGAGTCCTATTAATACATTGTGCAAAGAAAGAAGGAAAGGGGAAAAAAAAAAAAAAAAAGGAAAAAACCAATATGGAACCAAAAAAAACCCAACAAACAAACAAAAAAACCCAAACAACAAACCTGAAGCAGGCCAGAGACTTTCAGGTTAGTTGGTTTGTAAAATGTAGCAACTGTTTTCACAGTTCTGCCTCCAGTGTTTCTTTCAGTAGCATCTCTAGAATTTTCTTTTTCTGCAAAGCAATTAAATTGTGAACACATTGGCAAAAAAATGCACTTTTTCAGTGGATGACCAGAATTTTACAGTATTATCTTGTAAGACTTTTTCTATTTTCCAGTTTCTTTTCTAAATCTTGGGCCAGGCTCAGTAGTTCCATTATCCTGGTAATGTCTTAATTTGAATTAATGCAAATTGTGCATATCACTAGATGTGGGGAATGAGGGCTTGAGCCAGTTCCAAGTAGGATATTTGCATGCCAAATGTTGATTGAGGGAAAGGGACATGGAAAAACCTGAAGGGACTTGCGCAATGGTAGCTCATTTGTAGTTCTTGTCTGACTTACTCCAAGTACTGGACACAGGCGGTGTAGAAAGCCATAGCTGCTTTTCTTTACTCGGCATCTTTTGAGTAAGTTCCTCTTGGTGCCGAGTGATTTCAAAGCAAGTGTTACAGTATCACTCTCTTTTCTTCCTGTTACCCCTTCATATGCTTTTTTTGAAAGAAACACATTCACAAGTATTTCCAGAAGGGAAATACCGTTCTTTCCACTTAGAGCTTTGTGCTTGTAGAAAGAAGCGTTGTCTGTGTAGTTCTTTTTTGCAATAGTAGGCTAGTCATTAGGAGTCTCTCCTCAAAAAGAAAGAGCTTAGGGTTTGCATGAGACTAAATTGCTTGAACAGGATGCTACAGGAGTTTGGGCAGTCCAGTAGTCTTCATTAATTCTGTTCTCTGACTCTGAACTTGAACTGTGTAAAATCTCCTACACCTCCAGCTCACCATGCAGTCATCAGGGATGCCATGTGTTTACCAGGAGACCTCATACAACAATGATTAACAGGAGACCTCATGCCATAGAAACCTTGAGCAACCAACTTGTCAGTTCTTACCTGGACGTTGTACCATCTTTGTAACCTGACACACCTTTACTGCATTAGCAAAATTGCCATCTCAGGAGAGCCCATGGTGTCACTGGCTTGGAGGCAGCGAAAGCTGGTTGAGATATCAGAAGGAAACGCTCACTTTCAGAAGTGCCATTAAAATGGGAACTGTGATGGTCATAAAAGGATTAAAAACCTTCAGTAACACTTAGGCTAATTGAATGTCTTTTTTGCATTACGTTGACAGTGACTTGTGCAATTATTTTAGGGCTCTTGTAATATTAGCAGAGAGACTGTTACCAGAGGAATGAGTTTCTTCCAAAGATTGGCTGTCAATGTGACATCTCTATCGACTCTTTGGATCTGATTCACATTGCTCTTTAATTTAAATCCTAGATGTATATATACATAGATGTGACATTATAAGAGCTATAAAACATATATGTGTGTAAATGAGGATTTTTTAAAAAATTGAAGTTGTTAACTGAAACTTTAAAGGAGATTAATTAAAAAAAGGATAGTCAGGTATCTTGGGCAACAAGGAGCTGATGAGAAAACAAGACTAATTTCAGACTTTCTGTCCCATACTAATCACTTGATAGCAACGGATTTTCATGAGGACTTGAGCTAAAAATAATGCAGTATGTTTCCCCTGTCCAGACGGTGTCTTTAGTCACCTTGTTCTTCCTCTGTACACTACTAGCCCTGGAACTGGAAATGAGTGAGAAGATGGAGCATAAAAATCCCAAGTAGCTGAATACAAAGTCAATCTGATCCAGATGCAGTTTATCATTTGCTTCTGTACTTTATTGCGTTAGTCTTTACATGGTTAAACTCCCTTTATAGCAATGAACACAAATGGCTAATAATTCACATTGGTATGTTGATTCCTTTGGACTGTGTCTCTGCAGGGTGGCTACTTCCAACTCCTGACTGCCAAATGCAACAAGATCATGGTAAAATTGAAAAAGAGAATTAATTTTGTGTTGTAATTGCATAACGAAGTGCACAAGCAGGAAGTGGCTGAGTTTGAGATATGTGGTATGACAGCCTGTGATGATGGACTCTTCTGCAAAGTGCCATCTGGTCCTGGAAAGACATACAAAACTGCGGAAGTACTGACTCAGTGCAAAACCTGAGCCTGGTAAAGAGTTTATTAACACTGGTTTTATTGAGAAAACCAGGAGCTGCAGGGAAATGAGTGCAGAATAGAAATGGTTCAAGTGGTGCCTGTTTCTGGAAAGATTTGAAGAACGGGAAACAATCTGAACATGTTATTTATGTTTTCTAGCCATCATCCAGAATTCTTTGTGCCAACTGATGAGAGTGAAGCCAAGAATATCGCATGTGGGGTGATAGGCAAAGATCAGGGTGGCATTTGAAACCAGCATTGTGGGAGGGAAGAATATCCATTCACTTAGCCAGGAGCACAGAGGTATGTCCTACAGTCGCTGACTATCATAGGTGTGGCTCAAGAACACTATTAATGTGATTTCTGAGAAAAGCCACTCAACATTTTTCAGTCTCCACAGCTGGTTCAAAATCATGAATCATCAAGCGAATGAATTTACCTTTTAGCTGTTCTGGGATGGTGTGTGGGGGGGATGTTGAAGAATAAACTTTCCAAAAATTGTTTAAAATTAGTGTATTTATTGGCTCTACAGAAAGAATTATTTCTTCTCTGCTATGGAGATGCAAGGAAAAGTGACAAGCATAATTTTAACATGTTGGTTGAAATCTCAGCTCCGTGATTTTCATCTCTCAGCTCACATCCTAGCAGACTGATGCTGTCATCCCAAGCTTGCCAAGGACCACCATGCTATTTGTGAAGCATTTTGTTACCACTTGGTGTGTATAGTGTGCTATTGACATAAACATTGCAAATTTTTATTTAAGACATGATGGGCTACCTTTTTAAAAGAAACAGTTCAATGTCTTTTGCTTTAATAAGCATGGGAAGAATATAGCTCAGACTAAGATTTAGTCTGTTAAGTCTCAGCAAATCAAAATAAGCACTGTCCACATCCATTTTAAATATTTGAGCCTAAAACTAAATTAGGCTGCATATTATAGGAAATTCCAATATCCTTCTTAGTATGAAACAGCCTCATATGAGTTGCAGTGTAGCAATCATGGCCTGACAGTTTCAAAGTTAATTGAAGAACATCTTTGGGGAAAGACAGGCAAGGACAATGTTTCATTGTCTGCAGGATGGACTTCAAAGCCTAAAGGGTTTTTTTATTTTTCTCTGGCTTCTGCGAGTCAATCAGATGTGACAAACTATGAAAACTGGTATTTTTATGTAATGGGTTATGAGAGAAGTAAGGTCTGTCATCCCAGACTTCAGTGGACAGATAGATGTCTTAATCTCAAAATGATCATCACAGCTGGTAATTCATGGATAGCTCATACAAAAGGGTACTTTACATCAGTAATGTTGGAAACATGGGTTAAAATGGGAGAGGAGGGGATGCCAAGGGATCCTTCTTAAGTGCATTCTTCCAATCGTGGGTGCAAGTTGCTGTGAATCTTTCTTTTGTAACAGTTGAAATAGTAAGTGTCATCTTATTATTAGGCGCCCGGTTTTGGCCCCTCATACAAGAAGGACACTGAGTTGCTGGAGTGTGTCCAGAGAAGGGCAACAAAGCTGGTGAAGGCTCTGGAGAACAAGCCTTATGAGGAACGGCTGAGGGAACTGGGACTGTGTAGTCTGGAGAAAGGAGGCTAAGGCTGACCTTATTGCACTCTACAACTTCCTGAAAGGAGGTTGTGGCAAGAAGGATGTTGGTCACTTCTCTCAAATAACAAGCGATAGGACAAGAGGAAATGGCCTGAAGTTGCGCCAAGGAAGGTTTAGAGTGGATATTAGGAAATCTTCCTTGCTGAAAGAGTGGTGAAGCATTGGAACAGGCTGCCCAGGGAGGTGGTGGAGTCTGCATCCCTGGAGGTGTTCAAAAACGATGTAGATGTGGCACTTCGGGACATGGTTTAGTAGGCATGGTGGTGTTGGGTTGGCAGTTGGACTAGATGGTCTTAGAGGTCTTTTCCAACCTTAATGATTCAATTCTATTCTATTCTGTCTGGAGGCATTTAAAAGTTCCCTAGCAAGTAAGACAGTAACAGTGGACATATATCAAATGCAGGTAGGCTGAGAAAGTGCTCCTGAAAAGAACAAGCAGAGTGTGGTGTCTAGGTCAGGAGCCAAGTGACAAAGCTCACACAGGCAGGTGAGTCTCTACAGGCACGGGAGCATGTTGATGCAGTACCTCATCCTTTTGATAGCAGCAGCTGGTTGGTTTCTGAGATTGTTGACTCTGTTGAGAAAAAACGCAAGAGAATGAAGTCTCTACTTGTAACCACATGAAGCTTAGCAGGATCAGTTGAGCAGAGTAGGCTTTGGCCGCTGCTCCCATGGTTTCCATAGCCAATTCAGCTTTGTTACAATGAACAGTTGGCTATTTTTGTTTGCCCTGAGCTGTTTACAGTCTTGGAAAGTGAGTCAATTCCTGTTCTCCTGAATTGCCTAGCACCACATGGTGTCTTACTGGTCATATTTGAAATGACTACTAATTTCTTCCTATGCTGGTACTGCATAATAGTCCAAGTGCCACCAGAACTTTCATTTGCTGGGTGCTGTCCCCACATGCAGTAAGAGACTGCACGCATCCCTGAGAAGTTAGCCCCACAAGGGGACTGAAGTACCCATCTTTGGGATAAGTGTTCACTGTCCTAAATCTGTTAGGCAATTTAGCAAGGCATTTAAGTCCACATTCATAACAGCCATTGTGCTGAGTGGGAAGTGCTTAGCATGGGCAAGAAATGCTGAGAGGGCACTATGTCCATAACTGTCCTTCTCCCAAGGTCTGGCCATGTAGCCGCAGCAATGAAAGCAGTGCTGTGGAAGAGAACTTTACACAGTGAATTGGTGGCTGACCTTGGTGGACAAAGTCATCTTGTTGTGTCTAGGTGACTATTTTTCTGTGGCTTTCAGCGTGGCCACTCATCACACCTCAGCAGCTAGAGCACTTAGCAGCTAAGGTTTGCTATTACATGTGCTCACAGATATGCTCATGCTTGTGGGCAAAGCGGCCCCACATCCTTTTCAAGCCATCTGATGGTGAAGCCCTGAGAGGCCAAGTCACACATGTGGGCTGAGAACAGGCCAACCACAAGGAAGAAATGCTGAGCTTGGTAGCTGAAGCCATTGTAATTCAAACGGAAGGAGAAGAAAACGTTCACTGCTGCTTCTTTTGTAGCCCTGTTGGAGCAGTCATCAAGAAAGGAGAGTGTGGTATTCAGTCGCTTCCTCAGCCTGACCAGGTTCAGAGCTGCAGCCCTTGCACCTCAGCAAAGCTTGGTGTAGGGGCAGCACCAGGACTTGTCTGCTTCTCACCTGGAACATTGCATGGCCAATAACTCAAGGCTGCTCCAGGGGCCTGTCCCTGTAGGCCACTGATGAGGGCACTCCTGAAGGAGCAGGTGTGGGTGGTGCTAGCCTTCAGTTCCAGCTCAGTGCAAAGACCCTGTGAGCAGACCCTTAGCATGGGAAATGACTAAACAGGCTAGCTACTGTACAAGTTTAGACTGAGGTCCCTCCATGTTGCAGGAGGCCTTTGAGTTAACTCAAAACTGAGGAAGGAGCTAAACCATGTTTCCACATGCTGGCTTGTTTTTTGTGGAAGAATGAAGTCCCTCCAGAGCTAGGTGGTATTCTTGTGAACCTTGTTTGCAGTTAGCTACTTGAATTCCTTTGTACATCTGAGCCATACAAACATAAACTGTATCATTGTCCAAATCTGAGCTGTACAAATATAAAATGTGTCATTGTCCTCATTCTAAAAATGGAGAACTGAAGAATACCAGCCACAGGAAGCACCAGACAAAGGACATTCAGGTGATCTGGATACTGTACTATGACTAATACATGCAGGTCTTTAGATTCCTAGTCCAATGCGTTAATCTCTTGATCATCTTTCCACTCTGGTTGCATGTGCCCTAGCAATACCTCTTTGAACTATTGCTAGGAGAGCGGTAAATGGTTTCATGGTCAGCATGTTTTTCTCAAACTTGTAAACATTTCAAGGAGCAATATAATTTTTAGGTTGCATACAAAAATGTTTCTCCATTTCTGGAATGTTTCGCATGTTCTTTCTTGTTCTTTTATTCATCTTTCTGATGCATTGCAGTCCAATAATAGGCCTTCCTTTTCTCACCTACCAGAAGCTGGAAAGTTCTGTTGTACCCATGCCATATCAGGAAAGGCCAGTATGCTTGTGTAGTGCTGGTTGTGCTTCCTGCATGTGCAGTGGATCATTGACTGTATTCTGCTCTGTAGGTTGACTCCTATGATGTGAATGTGGAAGAAGACCTTGGAGAAATTCAACTAATAAAAATTGAGAAACGAAAATATTGGTACCAGGATGACTGGTACCTTAAGTATATCACTGTAAAAACACCAATGGGTGACTATTTGGAGTTCCCATGTTACCGTTGGATTACAGATGAAAAAGAGATTGTCCTTCGAGATGGAAGAGGTGAGAGCTGTAAGAAACCTGTTTTCCTGCAGAACAACCAGAATTCTTCCACCTCTACGTCCCCTTTCCCCATGCACCTCCTAATTTTCTCTCTCACATGGAGACCCACTGCCGGTCCCCTTCTGCATCCTAAAGAATAGGCTTTCCCTGCTGACTAGGACTGCTTTCTGAGCAGTTTGTTGAGCTGGGCCCTGGCAGTTGAGTTGGATATTTCAGGAAGCACATGCAAGGAGGAGTCCTTATGCTGGCTTGTTACACTGCTCTTGAATTTGAAGGCTGACCCTAATGCCAAATTTTTGTCTATTCCACATCTCCGTTGCTGGACGCCCTTTTGATCTGATTAGAATTAGTGTCCCATCTTTGTTTCATACTAAACCCCTAAGTGGCCCATGATTAATTGCCTGTAAATTGCCTTGTTTTCTTGAGAGTGAAATAAAATACCAAAGTAGGCTGCTCAGCAGGTGCAAGGACTGACTTGAAACAGCAGCTTCACTTTTTACCCCTTCTCTTTGCATGCTGTCAAGTCCGGGAGAAGGCAGGGTGAGATGGATACGACTGCTTCAGCTAGTGATGACCAACTGAGAAAAGTGTGACAGCACTTTTGTGCTCTGTTCAGAGTGGTCTGTTGGACCTGAAACTTGTATTTTAACCATCTCTGACTACCCACTTGCTGTCATCAGGGTTGGGGCAGACATTTGTCATTGATGTTTGCTTGCTCCCCTCTGTTCTTTGTAGCAGGGGGGGTTGGCTGGTACAGTGGTCTGCAGCATGAGTGCCTGAAAACAGCTGAAACAATATATGAGGTGGTAGGAAATAAATGTTCATCTTCCAATTAAGTTTTTGGCTGTTCCTGGCTGAGCAATTTTGCATTTGAAGCCTTTTGTCCTACAATCACAACTATGTGTCAGTTTATTTTTGGTCTCCAGAGGGACTTTCTATTTTTTGAAATTTCATTTATAAAAACTGTAACACTTCCATGGAAAGCAGCTTTATGTGGCTTTCAGAGTATGGTGAGGTGAAGGACAAAAGCAAGTGAAACGCTATTGGTAACTTGAACACAACCAGCTGGAAAAAGTTAGCTGTATACGTTATCAGTTGTATTACCGCTGATATTTCCAACTCCAAATCCCAAACAGCTATTTCCATGAAACTCCTGCTGGCTTTATCTGCCTTTCCATTTGTGTATGTAAAGTAAGTCACGTACCTTGCCCTTTCTCTGATCACTAAGGAAGTCTCTGTGCTATTTAACGGTATAGCAAATACATAGTCAGAAGAGCAAGCTGTCTGGAAATGAAGCCTCACTGTTTTTTCCTTCTGTTCTCATGATAAGAAGATATGATTATTTCCCCAAGCTGACAGGGGAGAGCACAGCTCAAAGAGAGAGGATAGGAGATGTTTCCTGGAGATGTCTTTTAGCAGAGAAGATTAGCTGGAACAATGTTGTGATTTCTCTTATTGATGAAAATTTTCCTAGATACTGAAATGTAAAATTAATTCCCATGACCCTATTCAGACCATTTAACACTGGATATGTACAGCAAGTGCCTACACTAGGAATCCAGGTTTTATATACAGTTGAGACAGATGTTCCTAGCTTGAGCTAATTGCCCCTTGGTGGCACCAAGTTAGTAGACTATCTCCTTCCACAGATTCGCTAGGTACCTGTGTTTCTGCCTGAGGTACTGAATTGAATGGTGTAAGTATTTCCCATAGAAACTTTGTAAAGGTATAGATCAGAAGTTTGAAGGCTTGGAAACTTTGGTCTCCTTGTCAAGACCTCGGCAGTGGTAGGTAGTGGAACCTCATAACCCTGTCTCTTTCCCCTGCTTCACAGCAAAGCTCCCCCAGGATGACAAGACCCAGATTCTCAAGCAGCACAGACGCAAAGAGCTTGAGACCCGTCAAAAAATGTACCGGTGAGTTTCCCATAGCACCCCAGCAGGTCCACAGCCTGTTCTTATCAGGTCAGTTTGGCAGAGTATGTTCAGATTATTATATTGCTCTAATTACTGGACCGCTGGATAAGAGAAAGCATAAGTCACCATGTTGGCCATATATGGGTTTTTTTTATTTAGATGGAATTCATTGTAAGTGATGATCACCCTCGTGCAAGTGGTGTTACGAGATACTTGAATCCCAGATAAGCCTGTCTGGAAGGCTTAAGTGGGAATTCAGTGGTACAGTCTCTGTGTGGGTGCTTTGGCACGCAGTTGTGCTTTCAAGGAAGATGTGAAGGCAGATTTCATTTGCCTTTTACAAGCAGTATTCCGGTTTGGGAACACAATCTGAACATGTGAGCTCTTACCGGAGCTTTTTGACTGCTGCAGCAAGCTAGTTTTAGTTTCCTGCACTGCGGTGCAGTGGAAGATCTGGCTCTGTTTGAGTGGACTGGAATGTGCTATCAGAACACAATGGTGATACTTACCTTACTGTCATAGGCATTTCTTCCTAATCAAGGTCACAATGGGAAAATGCTATCTTTTATCAGTGGGTAACTCCAGAAGGCATTAGATATTTCCTTTTCTTAGAGATGTACCCTCTTAAAATAACAAAAGTTTCTTGCACTTGCATCTCCTTATCATGAGAGTAAGGATCAGAAGGACAGAAGGTCCGTTCAGAATTGATGGATTGAGGCTTGGTGTATGTGTTGTTGATATAATTTGACTATTTGGCTAAGAAAGGATCCTGCTTACAAATTATGGGAAACAGAGCAGGGGAAAATATAATTCATAAAGAGGTGTGGCACAAAATTTTGTTTATGTATGCAAAAGAGAAGGCAAAACCATTTGTAATTCCAGGGAAATAGCAATTTGCAATTCAATGCAAAACTGATAACACACAATGCAGTCTGTGTTTGGCAGGCAATTTGGAAATACCATTGAAACAGTATTCTTTACAAATCGCCTTCTTTTGTTTTGAAGTAAAAATGGGGCACAGTTCAGGAACATACATGGCAGAGAATGTGTGCCATGACCATTAGGAGGTAAGGCTCTTCTGAGGAGTTGAATCAAGACTATCTGTGTCTCTTGGAGAGCTGCCTTTTGGAGGAACCTAAATACATATCTGAGTAATTTTAGCTGCTGTATCTCAGTTCTGCAAAAATGTAGCCCCAAGAATAAGTGTGCATTGGGCAGCTGTCCGTGTCTCTGTTCCCTCCCCTCCCAATATATTTGAAGCTACTGCCAATTTCAACCAAATGTGACAAGTGTTTGGAAATATCACAGATATTAAGTTACTTCAAGTTTTGTGAAGGTAGGTGGCCAAGGAGATGCCTTCCATTGTATTTCAGGATTCTGTAGGGTACTGGTAGGTACAGATGTGGTATAAGTCACCATTTTCGGTCCAAGTGAGTCTGCCACAAATTTACTTTATAGAGTTGAGTCACAGAAGCAGTGTAGGTAGAGGAATGACACAGCTGCCATGCTGGTAAGGTTTATGGTTAATCCAGCCTCTCTTGTTTTCGCAGCTGGAAGGAGTGGCATCCAGGCTTTCCCCTGAGCATTGATGCACATTCTCACAGTGATCTGCCTCGTGACATCCAGTTTGACAATGAGAAAGGAACTGACTTCATTCTGAACTACTCTAAAGCGTAAGTGTTTGTGGAATTTTAGGAGTTTTGCAAAATCTCTTTTGGGGCAGGGTAGGGATCTGATCACCTTTTAGGTTCATTGAAACCGCAAAACTGGATTCTTTTCTCCCAGCTGGATCTGCAGTCAATCAAAGTAGTAAAGAATTGAAGGGGATTTTTTTTTTTTAATATTAATATTTTAAGCTTTTCACACTGGGAATTGACTGAGCCTCTGCATTCTCATTAGACATTGTTTTGGTTGTAGATGGATGGAGAAGGCACTGGTGAAAAGCACAGGAAGAAGGACTATTGGCACCTGACACCTTAGGCTTTTGACTTAGTTTTCAGTCACCCCCTAGAGATACCACTCTCCCCCAACTGTTTATGATAATTGAGCCTTTCAGTCACATACAAGAAGAAGATGGCATCAATGCACCCTTGAGACCCTACTGAAGAAAAGCTGTTCTGAGCAGCTCGTCAGTTAAGCACATCTGAGCAGTTTACTGCTTGGGGCAACAGTCACTGTCCACCCACTTGCACATGTCATGTCATTGGAAAAAAATGGAGTTCTGGCCATTGGATGAGCCTGAATAATCAATCCTGCAGAGCTCTTTGAAATAGTACAGAGTTAATGAGGCAAATGGGACCTCTCTGGCCTTTGAGTCCCCTTCTGAGCAGTCTCAGATGCCCAGGGCACATCATATTATCTTAGACATCCCACCATACTATCAGATGGTGGAATAGTCTGAGACGAGACAAGACTGGTCCAAGATCACCCACAATTTCTACATCTGTGGTTCTGTTAATATGCTGGTCTCTTCCTATTTTGGAAAGGTGTTCCTCCCCTTATTTGGGTAATCAGATGGAGATTATGTCATCAAGCATAAGTCGGTAAGAACTAGGAACTTCAAGAGCCATACCGAGAAACTTGCAACTTCTAGTAACGGTGAATACTTGCTTATCTGAGACCATCTGGGGAACTGATGGTGACTGAAACCTTACATGTCAGAGCATTCTTGGTGTTACATTTATGCAGCTACCAACAGAGTCAAATCCCATGGCTTGTTCCAAGAGAATCTACCTGCTTGTTTTCTAATTTGCAAAATTGGAAGCTTCAAAGAACACTTGTTTTTTCTGGCTGTATTAGCTCTACTGTAGATTTCTCCCTCCCTCCTCTTTCCCCCACACTAGGATCTGTTTTTCACAATGGAATAATGCTTTGTAACATCAGCAAATCTTTTTTTTTTTTTTTTTTTTTTTTTTTAAGCAGACTAAATCTCCAGCAGGTGTGAACAGGGTGATGGGTGTGTTTCTGCAGCATATATGGCCAGGTGGACCTAGATCTTTCAGAGCCAATTGGAATAAGGCAGCTGAATAGCTTTGAAGACCAGGGGTCTCTAGCTTTCTAACTTGTGCAAACTAGAATGTTAGGAGAGTGATGGAACCAGCCATAGAGTGCATGCTCTTGTAGCTTTTTAAGGTAATACTAGCTGTTAGAGAAGTGGCTGTGAGGTCACATGAGGAGTTAGATTAATGGTACAAAAGACAGATGCTTCCTGCCCCCCAAGCTTACCGAATGGCACGTATATTGCCTCGACTTTATCTGTGTTTAGACTTCCGAAGAACCAAATCTCTCATCTTTAGTATGAGCCAGAAGTTGAGGTCCCTTCTCACCTCATGAACTATCTTATTCCTCAAGCAGCCCTTTAGTATTTGGTGGATTCTTAAAGCTTTTAAAAGTTTTAAAGAATGAGGGGCCTTGACCATAGGTCCTTGGAAAATCCTAGCTCTGATGTTCCTCTTTCACAGATAGGTATTAGAACCCAGCCCTGCAGGGACCTTTTAGTCAGCAGGTAATGAACTTGATAATCAGAAATAGTTCTTTGGGGAAATA
>VZTL01018266.1:0-12193 GCA_013400535.1 Scopus umbretta | reverse complement strand
CAAGAAAAGCCAAGAGAACTGTGGAAGTTTACACTGTGGTGTTTAAAAGGCAAGTAATTTTTTTTATGAGGCCAGAAGAGATCATTCTTGATCTGTAGTCAGGACTTTGATACAATGCAGGCTGGATTACCTTAGTTTATCTTTCCTCTGTGTGCAAACTGATAAGTTGAATTATCAATTTGAACTTATCAAATTTGATAATTTCAATTTCTTTACCCTGTGCATATCTGAAGTGTTCTGATATTCAGTCAGGTTGGACAACAGTACAACCTGCTCACCATGAAATAGAGCCAGGAATGAGGCCATCCTGGAAAAGGGAAAAACCCATCATAGTTGTTGTGTTGTGCTGTTGTGAGTAAACCTGTGGCAAAACCAAGAAGAGGTTCCAAGCAAGGGAAAAAAGCAAGCACTGTGCAGCTCTACTCTTGGCCCAGCTTCAGGAAACAGTCTAGCTCAGAAAGGCAAGGAATAACTCCTTTAAACAAAGAGGAGAGGTGTGAAAACATACAAACCTCATGCAAGGTCATTGGGATCTTCACCTGTTACCCTAGCAATGGCATGGTATTCCAAACTTTAAAAAATCCTGTGTTTTCTAAGAGCTGTTACTTCTAGCATGGTGTTAGCCAGTGCAAAACAGCTGTTTCCCAGCTCATTTAGGAGATCTGAGTGATGAAGGAGCAATAGCATCTGAAAAGCAGAGATGACTGGTTTGCTGTTAGTAGACATAGCCAATTTGGAGTTGGTTTCATAACATCCCCCTTCTAGCAATCCCATCCTGCCAGTCTGTAGCATGTTGTCAGAGATCCTGAGTTGCAGCCAAGTGAAACTTGCAAACAATTCATCAGAGTGCAGGGACATCTATTTTTGTCATTGGCTGTAAGGGCACCTCCCCGTGAAGTAGGAACCTGAAACTTTATTGCAGATAGCCAGCTGTTCTGGAGAACTGGTATGACACAAAAGATAATCTTCCAAGGAACAGCAATGCTTCTTGCCTGGCATATTTGGCTGAAAATCTAGACGTATGCTTTTGCCTGGGTGAACTGTGAAAACCTTTGGAGAATAAGTTTGATAGCCCTTATCTAGCTATGCTGTTGTTCTTTGGGAGCTTGGGACAACTATCTGCATGAATGGAGTAGAGCTACATGGGGAAAGGCATGGGGTCTTCCTTCAGTTTGAGTGCAGTAGGAAGGAAGACAGGGAGGTGTGTTTGAAAATCCAAGGGCAGGTGTAGAGTTGCAAGATGTAACAGTGGGCAGGGAGCACATTTAAGGAAAAATGAGAGAGCTGTGAGAGTTATATTAGACTTACACAGTAGTGGAAGAGAGAAGAGGAAAGCCCTTTTGCCTGGGACATGCAAAACTGAACTTAGAAGGAGAGATGTCTGAGAGATTCCTTCTGCTGTTGCAAGGTTGAATCTTTGGATGTTGTTGGTAGTGGCTAATTCTGTAAATTTACAGGATTAATCATGTGTAGGTGGAAATAATCCTGAAGGTTTCCAATGCTGATGTGACCTACACTATCTAGCAAACAGAAACCCTCACCCTGGATTCTGTACCAGAATCTCAGGCTTGTGTAGCCAATTTGGACCAGTGTTGCATTTGGGCAGATTAAGTTCTACAGGCAGCTCCTTGCCACTTTTACCTTGCTCTGGTTTCTACTATGTGCCAGAGACATCTTAGAAGTACTTGATTTCTTGTGGAAAATAGATTTTTATTTCCTAAGTCCTTTGGAAGTTTGTTCCAAGATAGGAAATGTGAAAGACTGCTTTCTTTAGGAGGTAATCTTTGAAACATCTGAGAATGGAATGTATGCCTGGCATTCAGTGGGTTTGCATGGCAGGTTTGTGACTAGATCCCAGGTGCTGTGCCTACAGCTTGGTTTGATCAGGCTAATAGCCCCAGGTAGGAAGAGCACCCTGGGCAGGAGAGGAGCAGTGCATACTCATTCATGTGTCTAGTGTTTCCTAACCTCAGAGCAGTTCTGAAGGAGGGCAGAGGCTTTACAGGACCTTTAGTGGAAACTCTCAGATGAGACAGTCTCAAGCAGCTCCTCTCAAGCTACTGAGTTATGTTGTTTGAAATCATTTAAACTTCTGGTTGTGGTTGTGCTTCCTCTTGAAGTTCATCTGTGATTCAGATTCCTAGTATCCACCCAGAAAGTCCTGTCCAGTAGTTACCCTCGCTTTGATCCTGATACGATCATTCTGTGTCCCTGTCAGGTGTGAAGAGACCTCTGGAGAGGTCGTCTCTTGTTCCAGGCTAGACAGTTGCCTGAGTTTTACTTCCTAACATGCCTCCAGGAACCTTTTAACCTTGACTGCCATCTACAGCAGCAGAAACAGTCCATTCTACATGGACCCCATCTGGGCTCAGTGCAGAAGCTGCTCCATTGTCTGGGTTATGGTCATGCCTGTCTAGAGCCTTCCTTCAGATTACCACTTGCTGTTTTTCCAGGCTTTTGGTCCTCTTCAGCCACTTCTAATCCAGTCCTTTTAAGATGTCTCAGTCTAAGTTTCCTGATTACAAATTCGTCCTCTTGGGATTCGTCCTCTTGGGATTCTCCCTCAAATTCTGTTTGGGAGGATTTCCTGCAACACTGTGACCTTTCTTTACCCTGATATCTGCCCTGCTTACCGTTTTGCAATGTGTGTGCTTTTCTTTGCACATTTGAAGTGTTAGTGGAAAGCCAACTTTCTTTTTCAAATTCATTATTTGTTTTCTAGTCAAAATAAATTATCTATATTTAATAACAACAGTTTAGCATTTATGTAACAATTTAGGACTCGTAATCTCATACGAGGTGAACTTGCTTGATTCTGTTATAGACAGAAAATATTGCTGAATTAGCACTTTAAATCAGATGGTTCTGGCTCCCAGCCCCCCATGTTCATGTTGTGTCTGCAACCAAGTGACTTGGTTCCTGAGGTTAGAGATGAGCGTCAAGTTTAACCAGCAGCTCGGGTAAATAGAAAGTTCTCAGAAACTCAGGCCTCATGCTGTAGGGATCCAATCTGGCCTTAGTCACGTAGACACTTAGAGGAGCTGTTCTCTGGGAATACTGGTTGGACTGATCCTCGGTTGTGTTTGTTCTGACTTTGTGCAAATCGCTGAATCTCTTTGTGTCACTATACCCCTTTCTGAACTGGTGCTAATAATGATCTTAGCACTCTCAGCTGATGTTAACTACTGACGATGTGCAAAGCACTAGTTTTTCTGACTATAGTTTTTATATGACATAGGTCTTAAAGCGCTGCCATTGTAGGCTGCTGAGAACAACTTTAGAATGGAGTTCAGTAAATGCAGTGGCAGGGACTGGGCTCTTGAGGTGCCTTTCAGGCTTGTGTGTAAAGGTACAGCCAGCAAATTTAATTCGGTAGAGTGACCAATCTCACATTCCACCACTGAAAAATTTATTGTGTGTAGGTATATAAAAGGGTGGAAAAGAATGGGGAAGGATTTTGAGGAAGTTGGAGATTTTTTTTTTTTTTCAGAAATGTTTTGTTTTGTTTTATTTTTAGGATGGAGAATCTTTATATCAACCGTTTCATGCACATGTTCCAGTCCTCCTGGAGTGATTTTGCAGATTTTGAGAGTATCTTTGTCAGAATCAGCAACACAATTTCTGGTGGGTTTATCAGCATTTGCTCATGTTTGCATCGTAGAATAACTAATTAGTTGTCTTGTACACATACTTGATTAGGACGGAAGTGGCTGACCCACATTTCTGATCTCCTATGTTTTTTCATAAATAAACTTTAATCTCAGACTGCTGATCACAACAGCAGCCTGCAAGACCAAAAAGTGAAGCTATGCTCTCTCACAAACTAAAATTATTGGGAATTGTTCAGTGACCACCTCTGTCCTGAGCTATACCAGAAGTCAGGCCAGTTGGGCATCGTAGTCCCTTTTGGCTTTTAGAAGTGTATTTTCAGATATGTGCAAGTCCCATAGGACAAATTTTTGTAAGTATTTTGCATCTAAACCTAGAGATAACTCAGTGGGAGTGCTTTTCAGAGCATAGCAGCTGTTAAGGCATTTTTGAAAGTTTGATCATGTATGTCCCACTTCAGCCATCTAAATACATAGAAAATCTCTGAAGAGGCACATTTGAAAATGTTCTCCACTAAAGGCAAGTATGAGGGTGACCCCTCTTGCCTCTTACACCGACGAGGTCAAAGGCTGTTGCCTAACGTCCCAGCCATGTGCTCAGTCCTGGTTGCATTGCTGCTAGCAGTCCCCGGCGTCTCGACGCTGTCCCAACACAGGGAGAATACCACTGCCTCAGTTCTGCTGTCGTAACCTCACCTGTAGCTCCCCTCAGTCATTTCTCATGGGCCATTTGTGTCAGTGACATAGGGGCAGCTCAAATGCTTTATAGTGGTAAATTTTTCCCAGCAGGTGTCATTTTGACAGAACTCATTTCAGGCATGAAAGCTCTTGCTGTTAGGCCAACAGATCTGGGAATAGGTTGCAAAGAGCTAGGAATGACCCGGGAGCTGCAATTTCTTCACCTGGTCCTGCTGCAGCAAGCATGGGCCATCAGACCACAACTCGAGGAACTGTGGTTCTTACTGGAAATTATTGTGAGCTAGGCCTGAAGAGGCTTGTGGCATTTATCCAAAATGTTATCTGTTTTCAAAAATGTGTCAGTATTAGTTGTGCATACTGCATTAAATGTCCTGCTGTGCTTGCCATTTCATACTCACATCTTCTTACTAGAAGACAAAAATTCCTCTCTAAGAGTGCGAGTTTCACTTTTGTATTCAGGGCCATTCAGTTTCTCCAGTATCCTTCATACTTTTAAAAACTCCACTGATATAGTATTAACATATTGAAGACAAAACATTTTTATTCTTTAACCCTTTTCAATATGGAGATCTTAGCAGTAACTTGAAAACCCAGTAAAAAAAATTGCAGACAGACACGGGTTTTGAAGTTCATGGTGTCATTTCGGCAAAGAAGGGCTGGGAAGCCTTTGATTTGTAAGCCAGACCCAATCTTCTTCTATCACCCATGGTTACATTATTTTACTTTATTTTACTATAGTATTGGATATAATACATACACAGATACTGTAAATTGGTTGGTATGTGGCTCCTCAAATGTGTGTGAACAGTTGTTCAGACTTTGCAAAGGAAAATACTTTTCCTTCTTGCTCTGGAGTTTTGCTCCTCTTCAGGCTGCCTAAGGACCAGTTAACAGAAATAAGAGTAATTTCTGTGGTCTCGGGTATAAAATAAAGCACACAAGGTGGCCAGAGCTACTAAAAACTAATTACAGCAATTTGTTACATTTAATTAGATTGCTTCCTGAAGTACTTTTAACACAAGAATTAGATATGATCTACAATTAATTTAACTGATAACATGTCTATACTCATGAGGAAAGCTCCAATTCTGTGATTTTTAAACGTTAAGCACCGCTCTCAGTTATGTTAATGCAACTCTGAATCTGCTTATTTGCAAGCCTTGGCAGAAACAGGGCTAATGAAGAAGGTGGTTCAAAGCATTTTTCAGTCATGCGGTTTCTGTCCAAGGTGATGAGTCATTTTTTGCTTGGTGTTCACTTCAGACACAGCTCCAGACTCATTATGCAATTGACAGAGATGATGTACATGTCAACTTTAAGTAAACTTAACTTTTTTCCGCTCTATTAGAAAGCATTGTGGGTTTTGAGACTTTTTTTTTTAATTATCACTGCATTCCTTCAGGCCTATCTTTTTCATTCTTGCACCCTTTGTAGAAAAATAAATTACTTTCAGAAGTTCTACCTTGACTGAAAATAGGGAATAGTGAAAAACTTTACTTGCTTCATTTTTCTCCTGAAGACACAAATGGGTTTTTTCACATTAATCATGTTTTTTCTGACTCTGAACTTGTAGGCTGAAGTGGTGACATGACATTATGAAACAGAAAACTGCAATTGTGGAAAACATCCAGTAGTACTACATATGTAATAGTAAGGAGATGGAGTACCTGAAACTAGCATTTTATTAAGAAGAGATGTTAATCTGGGTTTATACTGGCAATTGAAAAATAAAGAGAGGGGAAAAAAATGTTAAGCAAACAAAGCAGCCAGTGAGCAGTTTTACTAAGAAGCCCAAAATCAAAACCCTTCCCCAGGTACCACTTACCTGGCTCCAGCTAAGAGAACTACTTCAGCCACTGCTGTTCTTTCCCTACCCACATTGCTCTGTACTTCCCTTCTCCTGCCTGTGCTATCTTTTTTGGACTCATCCTTCTGTACTGCATACCCTGAGAATTTAAAGAGTGAGATTTAAAAATGTCGTGGAAGACCTGAGAAGGTGGTCTGCAGATGGAGAGAGTTTTTCATAGGAGTGGAATATTTTACTCCCCATTGCTTCTGTACACAGAGAAACAAATTATTATCAGTGTAATTCTTCTCAAAGTGCAAAGCAAATATAACATTGTCCATTCAACTTAAGTGTTTCTTCTAAAAATTCTATGGGAACTTTTGAATAATTTTCTTGCTACTTTCTTTAGTCAAAGTTGCAGTGCAGTATAACAAAAGGTGGGGAGGAATCCTACAATGCAGTAGGATATTGATGCAGTGCAGATATTGATGCTGCAGGCTTGTTTTTCCTTTAGAATACGTGATGCAGCACTGGAAGGAAGATTTTATGTTTGGCTACCAGTTCCTGAATGGATGCAATCCTGTGCTGATCCGAAGATGCACAGAGATACCCAAGAAGTTGCCTGTGACTACAGATATGGTAGAATGCAGTCTGGAGAGGAACCTGACCCTGGAGGAGGAAGTGGAGGTAGGGTTCTGATAAGGTTGGACTTCATCTGTTCCTTCTCATATTCTCTAACATCCAAACCCTTTTCTAACTGCCTTCAGCCACATCTCCTCTCTTCAGGCTGTATGGTTGGTCATGGCAAAGCTGGTTGCCTCTGCAGACTGTTTTTTTCTGCTATCCTGGAGCTGCAGGCCATGCCTTTCTCCAGGTCCAGTTAAAAAGATGTCACCAGGAGGTGAAGGGTCCTTTTCCAGTGGTTTCATCTGAAAGGTTAGGGATTGACCATCTGCCTCAGAGGGGCAAAGGGCCTCTCCCTTTCCTGGTAGGCTCTTACCCTCCTGTCACCTGCAGACTTGAACTAACATGCTGAAGAAGGTTTGGCAAGGGTGGTGCCTTGGTTTTGTTTGTGTGGCAAGCATAGGGATCTCTTCAGCTGGCAGTGTGAAACTTGTTTTCATCTTAATGTCACTGCATGAATGCCGAGTACTTAGTTGCTCTTTGCTGAAAGGCTCACTGTCAGGCTCAGCAGACACATGTCAGGTAGTTTGTGTAAAGGTACTTGCTCTCTCAGTGGCATCATCCCTGAGCCACCATGAGCGAGGGCAGGCCAGTGGCCAATCAAAACCACAAGGCACAAGCTAGACTCTGTCTGAGACTTTTCAACCTTTGTTCTAAGCCTGGCTGCTTGCACTCCATTAAAACACATCATGCTTTTTTTCCTCCCTCCGCAGCAAGGAAACATTTTCATTGTGGACTATGAGCTGCTAGATGGTGTGGATGCCAACAAAACAGACCCGTGCACGATACAGTACTTGGCTGCACCCATCTGTCTGCTGTATAAGAATCTGGAGAATAAAATTGTACCCATTGCAATCCAGGTGGGCTTACTGTCAGGGTCTTTAAAGGGACACACTCCTTGTTGTCTTATCTTAAACAAAAATAATTTGGGGTTTCATATTCTTTTTGTATCTTTCAGCTTGGTCAAAAGCCTGGGCCAGACAATCCCATATTCCTTCCTTCAGATGCCACATATGATTGGCTGCTAGCTAAAATTTGGGTTCGCTCATCTGATTTTCACATCCACCAGACAGTGACCCATCTCTTACGGACCCACTTAGTCTCGGAGGTGTTCAGCATAGCTATGTTCAGGCAGCTGCCTGCTGTGCATCCCTTTTTCAAGGTTGGTTCTTAAATGAAGAATGTATGTGGGATGTGGAGGTTATCACATTAGCTTGATAAACCAAAAGGAAGTCCTGGCGATAGCTCAGCTGATATAGTTTGGCTAGCTGCACTGCAAAGCAGTGTACAGCTTAGCCACCAGGACTTCCAGGACTTCAAACTTTATACCTGGTTGCTGCTGAATTCAATCAGAGAATTTTCCTTCTTTCATTTGTCCATTTCACAGCTCTTGGTGCCACACATGCGGTTCACAATAGCCATCAATACCAAAGCCCGAGAACAGCTTATCTGTGAGTGTGGCCTTTTTGACAAGGTAAGTATTCCCCTTTGCAAATCTTCATTATTCTTCATGGTTCCACCTGTGTTTTTATCCTTTAACCATCAAATATTGCCTTGTTTCTTGACCTTTCTACTAAATGGCAAACATAACTAATATCACCAGAGAAACTGGCACACAGAACTGATGTCTTAAGTTAGCTCATTTCTTGTTGTCCTAAAGATGGTATCTTTCACCTCTGAGTAGACAATTCAGAACTGGCCAATGTCAGTAATGAGTCAGTATCTCCCTTACTCATAGCTGATGTGGCTCTGGTGTATAGGAGTGCAAGGTAACATAATACACACATACATCCCTGCGCATGTATGCACACAGTTAAGCCCCTCAATTTCTTTTAAGTACTCAGTTACTCTTCTTGGGGTAGGGTGGTGAGCAAAAGTATTTGTGACTGCAAAAGGAAATTTATGTCACAGAGAAAGATGTGAAGATAAACATAGATTTCTAAGCCTGCAAATACTGGGTGAAGATTCCAGCCTGTCTTCTTGATTTGCCATAAATAGCAGATCTTCTAGGATTAAAACTCGGCTTCATACGAGTCAGTGAAATGCAGCTATTTATCATGGACTGTGGTGCAGCTCTTGGGTCAAATTTGAACATCTAAATCTGACTGCACTGATATTTAACATGTACCCAGCTTTTCCTCCTTTGGCTCCACCAGAAACAACATGCTGCATCTAGGAACTGCAACAGGTTGGCATGCAGCAGTCTCTGTGGCAACATGCTAGCAGCATCTGGGAAGTTTGGGGAGGTCTCAGAGAGACCTTTCACAGAGAGAGACACTATTTCAGGACAACTTGTCCCCCTTACACCTCTGGCACCAGACCAAAAATAGCTTCCATGCTCCAGAGTTTTTCACCCAAGGAGAAAAGAGAGGTTAAATCCAGGCACCTCCCTTGTTTTCTGTACTCCACTGCTGACTGTGGAGACCTGGCAGGCACTCCCATCCCTTTGAATAGAAGCATAATGTCCGTACCCTGTGCATATGGAATGAGTGTCTGGCTAAGACCTGTCAGCAGGGATCCTCGAGTTCCGTAATTTGTTGATTCCAATGTAGATGAACAACCAGCTGAAGGACAGTAAGTGTAAGCAGAATACTGCTACAACGCTAGCATCATATGCTAGAAAAGCAAAATTTTGGAGCTTTTGTGCAGTGATTATCTAAAGAATTTTGCCTTCCTGTTTGTTGTGGACATGTTGTGTTTTCCAAATGTAACATATACTGAAATCCTGGCCAATCCTCATCAGTAGCCACCCAGCAGGATTTATCTCCTTGCTTAAATTCCAGGGTGGCTAACAGTAGCCTGCATCCCTAAACACACTCTCCTAAACCACTCTGTAGATGTAGTGGGTGGTTTAGCAAAAGCCCTGTTCTAATACACTGCTGGCTGCCTTCCTTCACACACATGCCAGTCCTGGAACATAGGGCTGGCAGAAAGTGCTTTGGGTTCGATACTTCAATGTTGCTGTACTTTATTACTGTATTCCATTATAAACAGGTGCTGTACCTATGGAAAAAATGTGAATGTTAACAGTGATTCATGGGAAAAGTGTGAAATCGCTGAAGTCAAAATGCACAGTTGCAGTAGACCTTTGCAGTTCAGTACTTGTTTGTGTAGAGGTGTGGTTTTCTCCTTGAAAAACAGATTCACCAGCATTTTGAATATCATCTCCTGCGAATTCGGAAAGCCAGTCTCAGGACAAAGTGAACATAATGTCCTACTGTTCCTGTCTTGCCATTCTTCCTAAAGGCAAATGCTACAGGTGGAGGAGGACATGTACAAATGGTGCAGAAAGCAATGAACGATCTGACTTATAGCTCCCTCTGCTTCCCTGAGGAGATCAAAGCTAAAGGAATGGACAGCAAAGAGGATATCCCCTACTACTACTACCGGGATGATGGCATTAAAGTCTGGGAGGCTATAAAGAGGTAAGAGACTGTAGTTCTAGAAATGGCTGATAAAGTCACTGTCACAGAGACATGACTTCATTTTCTCTCTGCTTGCTTTACTCTTCATCACAGCCTTGTGAACAGCACCTGGACTGTGTAGCCTTTTCCATCCAGCATATCTCATTTGAGGAAAAATACATAGCCAAACAAGCTCTCACTCTTGGAAGACTCTTAATTCCTGCTCTTTTTCAGCCCTGTTTTCTTGCATTCTGTATTTCAGAGGCCCCTTTAGAAGTATGTACTCTTCTGTAGGATTTCACAGAGTTTAGTGATTTGGAATTTAGCACTGCAAACGGAATTTAATTAGCTTTTTTTTTTTAGCTATGCATAAACCAAGAGAGAACCTATCTTTCTGAGCCAGCCATGTGAGTCGTCAAAGTTCTTATGGAATGAAAATATAAGTTTGGCTTGCATGAGAGAATTGTGTTAAGAAACCAAATAAATCAGGCATTAACTGATTTGTGCAAAACCTTTTTTAAATGCCTTAAAATTGCAAGGCCCGAGTTTTGTCAGGAAGGGCAGCAATTCTGAGTCAGGAGAGGTACTGCAAGGCTGCTCTATCCTACAAATGTGGCTCCTTTTCAGATATGAAACACTGCCTCAGAATGGAATGATTCATATGGGTTTTATTCTACAGTGGCATTTCATTTAACAAACAGTGTATTTTTGCATGGCATAAGTTGCTTGCTAAATGTGCAGCTGTTTCTGGTCACATGGCTTTTGAAAAGCATGTTCATTAAAAACCAGATATTTTTTGTACACAGAGTAGGGTGTTTATAATGCAAGCATAATGTTTAAATGGTTGGGTACAACTCTGTTTCCTGTGTTTTCTCTGTGTTTTGGCAAGGGGTTATCTTGCAATATTTCCTGCAACTGTTAGTGTCCATTTGAGAGAAAAGGAAATTATAACTTTTCTGTAGTTGTTTTTTTCTATGTAGTCCAGTTTTTGTCCTTCTTATCTTTCCTGTGTTTTCTTTGCTGATTGAGGTATGCCTTTTGAAATACCAGATAGTAATTAGTCAAGTCAATTTAGTTGACCATTTGTGGGTGTTTAACCTAGCTGGAGGAAAATGTTACACTGCCTCGGTCTTGGCTGTGAGATTCTTCGAAAGTGAATAATTTGGTTTATAAATGGGGTGGCTAGTACCCTCTTGAGTGTATGATATCCTGACCCATGAACCCACGGCCATGCATGTGTCTAGTTACCATGAATCTCCTACACTCTGCAGGGGTGTCAGTCTCCGCTCTTTTGATGAAATAACTTCTCTCCCTAGCATTGCTTCACATGCGGTAGATGGCCTAGACTTAAGAAAGCTGATAAGGGTGTCCCTATAGAAACACTGAGGTTCACATGGCAAATTTTTAAACCCATCCTCAAATACTCAGCTTTTTAGTTCTGATCTATCTTCAGGAAGATATTCCAACCCCAGACATTCCAATCCAAAAGGCCTCATCCACACTTCATATACTAATTTATATTTGTATGGAAGGGGGTCTAAAATACTGCCATTGTGTAAAAGAAGGATTAACTTCTGTGTGCATTTCACAGAGGTGCCAGGTGATGGAGGCAGAGCTCATGCAGGGCATCTTTATCGCTGCATGTTGCAGGATTTTTTTTCCTTTGGCTTCCTCTCGAAACCAAAATTACTTAAACTCTTGGTGATATGCAGTTGTTTGTCTGCCTCAGTAACAACTCTTGACTTGGTTGGATAGTAGAAACCACGCTGACAGATTTGTAAAGGTCTCTAAATTGCAATAAATGTATAGCTTATTAGGGGATAAATCTGTATTTGATACAAATAAATCTGTATCTTGATCCCATCAGTCAGCTTCAGCAGTCAAATATTTCACCCTATGGGTTGCTGTCAAAATATTTAGCAAGAGATTATAGGTACCTGCAGAGCTAACAGAATATCTCAGCATAGCTCAGTTAATCAGTGTCGTGGTCAGCCACTCGCTCACTCCCCCCC
>VZTL01018264.1:11104-29475 GCA_013400535.1 Scopus umbretta | reverse complement strand
AGGCATGGTGGTGCTGGGCTGACAGTTAGACTAGATTATCTGAGAGGTCTTTTCCAACCTTAATGATTCTATGATTCTACCTAGAAATCCTTGACTTGGCAATTTGAGTGGCAGTCAAGGAATGGTTACATCTTCCAGCAAGTACTCATGATGCCGTCCTGTATTCCAGCACCCGGGATGGAAGTTTAGGTATTACCAGGCTCTCTGGTTTGATTCCCAGTGTACAGACCCAAAGACTACAGCAAATTGTGCAGTCTTTGGATGAGACTATAAAAGCAGTCATTCAAGAGGAAGGTATTGAGAAAAAATTTGAAAGACTGGGGGTTGCAGCAGGAGGGGATAAGGATAAAATTCCATCTATCTGAGGCCTGACAGCAGTTATGGTGATACCAGAGGAATTAGGCGGTGAAGAACCAGCCTCAGAATGGGAGATGCCCTCTCCAAAAGTTGTATTTCTGAGACCCTGTAACTGGAGGAAACAGGAATTTGTGAATTAACAAGTTGGTATCCCAGCGCCATGGAATTTCCAACTTTGAAAAGGATAAAATCAGTAACAACTGGTTGGAATTTTATAGGGGCATTCCACACAGAAAGCTCATCACAGCTTTATAGCTAAGAGCAACTGTCTACCCCATGAGAGAATTTTTAGCAATTAAATTGTGCTGACACTGTCATGCAGAAAATGAGACCTGTTCGCATATTATTGGGTACTGCCCAGCAGTGCAAGATGCAAGGATTAAAAGACACAATCAGTTATGTGAATTATTGGTGAATGAAGCCAAAAAGAAGGACTGGGTAGTATTCCAGGAGCTGCTGCTGAAAGACAAACAAAATGAATTACATAAGCCAGACCTCGTATTCGTTAAAGGAGACCAGGCCATAGTGGTAGACATCATGGTTAGGTACGAGAGTAATCAACAGCTTTGGCAGATGCAGCAGCAGAGAAAGTTAAAAAATATCAACACCTAAAAGAGCAAATTTGAGAACTGATGAACACCAACAATATTAAATTTATGGGATTTCCATTGGGAGCATGGGGTAAATGCTATCAAGGCCATTATGAGTTACTGAAAGAATTGGGACTCTCCAGTTCCTGGCAGGAAAAACTTGCTCGTCATTTATCAAAATTGGGTGTTATTTTCATCGGTAGACATTGTGAATATATTTGCAAGCCAAGCACGGACTGACTGTTATAAGATCATAATGTATTAATGAATTGTAATTGTATTATTTGACTGACAGTAAATAAACTGATTTCTTCTTTTGTCTAAGGCGGGAGCTGGATCCCACTGGAGGGTGCCAAAGGCGACAAAAGCTTAGGCAAAAGAGCAACATATTAAGGTGTGATATTATGTAGGGATGAATGGGCTCAGAATCATGACATGTCATCCAGATTCCTGCCAAAAGACATCAAGTACTGGTCTTTACCAAGGGCTGCCTTTACTTAAACCGGAAAAGGAACATGTATGATTTATATATATGTTCAACGAATAGCTCAGTGCTGATTCACCTGGGGTGTTAAATGGTGCATTAGTTAAGCAACAGCAATTGAGAAAGAAGCTGTTTCCTGGAGATTAACAGGTGATGGGGAAGGCTTGATGGCCCGAGGCTGCTTTTGTTCTTAAAAGGTGGGATGGGGAGGAAAAAAGATGGGTGAATGGTATTTATTAATAAGCAAAGATAGTTAATGAATAGGGACAGGATGTTTCTAAAATTACTATTCCAGCCATCAGATTGGAGTCCCTTCTTGAAAACCTGAATCACTTTATAGCAGACTAGAATTATACTTAAAGCAGCTGTTCCAAAGGGTATGTCTGTGCATACTGCTATAGGTGCATGTTCAGGGCTACCTAAAGGGAACACTCAAAATACATATGCTCGTGCATCAGATGTGTTGGAAAGATCTGTCCTTCATACCATCAGGTTTTTGTGATGTTCTGGGGAAAAACCACTGACATTCTTGTCCAAGATCAGTTTCTGTCTCATACATTGATGGTATAAAAAGTTTAAGGAAAATGCTGTACTATTCTTTTTCCTCAGCTGTTACATCTGTGCTTTAGCTATCACTCTAAAAAGATTTGTAAAATGTAAAATTCCAAAAGTAATTTGGAAGACCCAGAGGCTGAAGTAGTTGCTGTAGAAATTTTAAAATACTGCTAAGTAGCTATGAGTGCATGACACATTAACCAATTAAGAGTTGGTTAATTCCATTCTATTGCTTTGTCTCCTTCTGTACATGCCTCTGAAGTAATGGTTAAGTCTTTAGATCAATATGGTCTGTACTAAACTGATTAGGATGTATGCCATAACATTTTACTTATGACACCTTAAGGAAGTGTGTTCTTATGTCACCTCTCATACTAACATATTTGTTTGAAGGACCCTATAAGGACATAATATCCTGATCACTCTTCTTGGTGGCAGTACTTGCTAAAGCAGCTTGTAGTTAAGATGTCATTTCCAGTCCCATCCAACCCCCAAAAGAAAAAGTCTGTGAAACTGCAACTTAATTTAGCTAAAGGATAGTTAGTGAGTCAAGACTTCTGAAAATTCCCTGAAAAATTTACTTGCCAAAACAAGTTTTAAACTTCTGGTTACAAACATAAAATCAGCTTTTTACAGCGTGTAAGTAATGACAGGGATGTTGCATCATGGCTTTGGCCAGTTTTGTGGTTTCTGAAAGGGGGAGACTCTTTACTCTCACTTCTGACTGTATGCCCCTCTATTTTTTGTTACTGCTCCAGCAGTAACACTGTTTAGTATAACAAACTCAGCCTGGTGACTAAAAGGTGTTTTACTGGTGAATTAACAAGTTGCATTGGCTCAGCTAGAGTCTGGCCACAACCACAGCAGGTACAAAGAGATGGGATACCTGAAGCTAGGAAAGAAAAGAGTGGAGAAACAAGAAGGATCTCCCACTTCTGGCAGTGGCAAGCTGTCAAACCAGCTTAGCTGTAGTATTTAACTTCAAAAGTTGTGTTCAGAAGTTTTGCTTGAAAAAGCAAGTGTCAACTTAAAGATTTTTCTGAACAGAGTTTAAGTTCAGAATTCAATTCAAATTTGCAGGTGGTCATGTAAGCCTGTTGTGTGATAACTATTCAAAGCATTAAAGTTTCAGACTTGGGTGTCACCTCTATATTAAAGTTTTAAAAATTTCCCTTGGTAATACCATACAATGAAACAAAACATACAGAGGCTGACATACTCTCAGCCAGCTTTGCAGTAATCTTACCATGCACAGTAAGACGAAAAGTGGCAGAGTAATGTATCAGTTTACTATGATTTAGCATTTTCATAAACTCTAGTCCAGCATTCTCTTAGCAATGCTGCTGAGACTACTGGATATGCTATCACCTGTAACCTGGTTTATTTTTTTTTTACCTGTCACCTGGAGCAGTTCTGGCAGCAGAAAGGATCGTATGAATGCTCCCTAGTACTCTATGGGTGAAATCATCCCAAATGTCATCCCATAAAATGTCTTTGTTGGCTGTTTGAACTGTAGCAGATGACTTTGAAGGAAATTCTGACACTAGGCCTAAGAAGGCTGCCCTTTCTGCTGTAGAAGCTCTGACAAGTAATTGGATGTATTATTGTTTTGAGCTAACAAAACTGTTCGCAAAGTAAACTTAATCTATACCAGGTCTGGAAACATTTTCCTTACTCTGAGGCTGAATAGATCTTTGAAATGCTTTTGGCAAGCCAACTATTAGTACATATTTCTGTGTTAACTAGTCACAGTTGGCACAAAATATGTAAAATGATTGGCTGTAGGCCACATGAGAGCTGAATTAAGTTGTCAGTTGTGTTTCCCTTCTGGATCATAGCTTGGTTACCCTCATCTACATAGTTGAAAATGTTCAAGCAGAGGATGCCATATTATTCAGCTGTAAGGGTTAATGTAGTAATGATGAAAGCTAAACTGAGCGAGTAAATGGACATTTACTATATAACATATGTGATGTAGTGTTTCTGTTAACAAACGCTGCTACTGCTGAATGTTCCCATGGACTGTAGTTTCCTCTCGTTTTTTCAGAGTCACAATTCAAGACAAAAGACTCAGATTTATTTTTTTTTTCCTAACAAGTTGAAATACTCCTTTTCTCCTACTGCCTCATTGAGACAAACTGTACAGCAGTGCAGATGCAACAGCGGTATATTTGTCCTCTTGCCTTGGGTGTATCGCACATTCGCTGCTGAAGAACACTTTCAAAGGTGACCTAATTCTGGGTGGGCTATAAACAGAAATGTCTGTTTAAAAAGGGAAAGAATATCCATGGACTTTTCAAGGCTTCTATCACCTCTACATTATGAAAGTCTCGTATCTGATTCCAACATGTCATTATTACACATATATAAACATATATATTTTATGTTTGAAATTGGATGTGTCTATTATCCTGTGGTTTCCTTTGTAGTGCATATGAAGCTTGAGACTTTTTACTGTTTGAACATGCCTCCTATAGTTTTTAGATACATCTACTTGTTTAAGTTGAAGGAAGCAAAGAGAAAGAGAAGGCAAAAGATGTTGTGCAACTGTTGGGCAAAGATTTCTTCTATAATGCTTTGTAAAACAAACAAAAGCAAGAATGTTTTCATGTGAAGTTAGTCAATTAAAACTGACTTTGTGAATCTGAATGGTGTTTGATCAGCATAGTGGTCCAGCCATAGAAGTAGTCTAGGTACAGCTTAATGTTACATCCTTCTACTGTTTCCTGAACACCATACAAATTAGTATGGATTATTATTTGAATGAGTCCATAGGAGAAAGTCCATGATGAGATGTTGGTTCAGTTGATAGCACTTACTGTTTGATTTGAAGGTAGGACAGTAACTGCAGAGCATTGGTATGGGATACTGTGCCACTACCATCTTCCAGAGCATTTCTTATTAGAGGTTCATTGTTTCATGGCCAAACACAAATGCATCATGATATTATGCCTACTTAAAGGCTCCCACACTAATTCCAGCTTTTTAGAACATACTTCACTGCATGCCTAAACCAGTGTGTGGTCTTGCAGAGATTAAATGACAGTTCTGTTCCATTAATATAATTCTGCCCTTTAGCCATGGGCAAAGGACACAATTTTGGAATTTTCAAAATTAAAATGAAGGCAAGTATTACAACTAACCTTAAAACCTGCATTCACTGCATTATCTTACCATGGTGGAATAAAATGCATCCAAATAGTGCAAGGGAGTAGCTACATCAAGCATGATGCTAGCAATCCATTTTTTATTCAGAATGGATCCAGAGTCTAGGACGTATAATATAGCTAACTTATATAAAAATAATGGCAATAAAACTTTTTCTTTCTTGCTTTAACTTTCAACAAGAATTCACCCATATACTATTCAGGACTAGTAAATGAATTTTTACAAGGCCTACTGGGGTCTTTTATCTCCTGATTTCTATTGAGTCTGCTTAGCAGGAAGCAATATTGGAACTTCCATGCAAAAAGTTAGCTTTATGCTGAATGCTGCCTTCACAACTGGTGTCTGTCACATCACAATGAAACTTCTTGAGAAACTGCACAAGTGGTAAGAAATAAGAGATCTTTTGCAGGAATGTGGTTTATATCACATCTGGGATCTTTGTGTGGCCTGGGAAAAATTCAGTCATGCCATTACAGTTGACTTGATATACACAGATTTCTTTTCTATATTCTTAACCAATAGAAGCATATCCTCATCCCCTTCCAAAGGCCCTGTCAAGCAGACGTCTTTTGAATTGTGGCTAAAATATAATTTGATGCTATTCCTAAGTAGGAGCAGATATCCTGAGTTTCTGAGCCCTCACAGAGAATTCCGCCAGTCATGCCTTTTATTATATCAAGGTTATCAAATTGAGGCACGTGGACTGCAACTGTGGCCATGTGTTGGCATGTAGGTACACAGAGGAAGGAGTAATGAGAAAAAAAGTTACGAGATGATGCACCCATTCTGTCTAGTACTTGTAGTTCATAACCAATGTATGGAAGAAAAATTGCTTTGAGCCAAGCAGTTCAGAGGTAGTCCTTGCTGTACCAATGTTAATTTAATTTTATTATGTGTTTAAGGTGCAGCCTTATGCAGAGTACATGACAACAGCATAATCCAGATGGAAAGCAATTATTAAGGGCTACACAAGGAGCAACTGTTGCATAGGTATAGTAACTTCAGAGTAAAGCTGCTTAAACATGAAGGTGTTGCTGGGAGAGGTGGTGGAAAGGTATCATAAAGAAGCATTTATGTGGAAGGAGCCTGTCTCTCCTAGGCAGTCATTCTAAAAAAGGGTCCTATGTACTGCTGGTAGAAAAGTGAGAGAATCGCCTTCAAATCAAATGTAAAAATATTAAGTATATAATGGCACTATAACAGGTGTGAATTTCACCCCATTAAGGCAGTTTTTCTTTTGAAGTGTCACTTCCTTTCATTGGGGAGAGGGGGGAGACAGTGATGACTATATGTCCTAAATGATGTGTTAAATAATATGTATACAATTTATACTTGTAATACTATTGTGGGAAAATGGTAAACACTAACAAACATTTGATCATTCTGTGTTGCTATATACTCAGGTAATATTCTGCATTTTCAGATACTTGAGAGAAAGTATATAAACTAACAAAGGAAAAAGTATACAAACTATAAACTAAAGGAAGCTTGTAGGAAGCCAGAAATGCTAAAAGGGAACAGATCAATTGTCTGCCTTTGGCCCAAACTCAAAAAATCTGAGGGAGCGCAAAGGTGAGGAATGAAAATGAATATATAACAAAGGATCTATGTATATGTGCACACACGTATGTATATATACATACATGTCTGCCTGTAGTATGGGATCATGTATTTTGGTGAGCTTGCTATCCAAATATTAATATTACCTTGGTTGAAATAAGATGTGTTTTGATCTAGGAAATAAATCTGGAAACTGAACTGTTGTATTTTGATTCTTTGAAATTTGATGTTGAAGTCACTGAAGTGTTTCAACCAGTATGTAAATTAGCTTCGTATATGTCTTTATCCTCTAAAGGGCTAAAGAAATGAAACAAATAGATTCCCTGAGCTCTGATTTTCCTTCATGTACAAACAATGCTCTTGAAATTACTGGGTTTTGTCTCACTCAAAGACAGTGGGTCAAATAAAGCCCTCAATGTTTCACCCCCATGCTAATCTTTCTTGATACATGCTGAAGTTTTTGTTTCACATTAAAAATGAAGGCAGCAGCTGAGGCATTCCATTGAGAGCATTCCAATACTCATGCTTTGCCTCAGTATTCCTCAACCATTGCACAAACCATCATGCCCAATGCCAAGCCAAGTTCTCTGTTGAAATGTGACAAATGTTTTTTGTGATCTAGCCTTGATTGTATTGTGGAAAGAAAAATGAAGACTGAAGAACAAATTTTTTATTCAATAGCAGCACTTGGCAATGAATATTTGTTTCTGAAGAACCAGGAGCTGTGGGCCTGACTTGCAGAACTGTTGGCTTAAGTATCCCTTTTCCTGAAACAGACTGAACATATTTTGTCAGTGATCATATGATTTTTTTTTCAGCTGAGACTGTGTAATCCTGCTTGTTTAACCCATGTATTACCAGTCCCTTAGGATTCTTCTAAGAAAGGGATGTTTCCTTTTCTTCATGAGAGAAAAAAAGTCTTTCTTATGCAGCATATTGTCCATACAACAATGAAGAATTTACTCTATGATTCTGAGTGTGCGTATATGGTGGTTTTGTAAATCCCTTTGAGCCTAGTCTTGAGAAAGGCAGCTAATCCCAGTAAAAGGGTATTGCTTCATATGAAATCTTTGCAGAGCTGAGGAATACATTCCTCCACCCCAGTTGCCCAGGCTGTTTGCATACTGGGGCTTTGGTTGCTACTATAGATAAACTGTGCAAATAAATGAAACTGGCTGCTATTTTACACCCACTAGTTTCATTATGTATATGCTCACAACTTCCTTCTCCCCTCCAACCAATCATATATTGTGACTATCTATTATGGAGGCTGTTGTTCCTTTGAAGCAATGAAGATGCATCCTCAAATGTATTGTCTGCTTCCTCTACTGCTTTTAGGTCTGTGCAACCAAGTTGTAATTCTTACAGTTTGAATCCTTTCCCATTGCATTTGAGCCTACATCATTGTAATGTGTACTGCTGATTCTATTAACTATAAAGTAACTGATTCCCAATTTTTAATTTTCTATAATTATCTGCCTGTAAATATTTTCTGCTTTAAAGAAATCCTGAAGGAAACTTGCATTAAAATGCTGCTGATTTTCTGTCTTTTAATTGTTGTGATTACAAAATACTTTCATGTCCATGAGCGGGAGGATTCTGATTAATTTCCCACAGAATACAATTACTCACACCTACTCCACCTTACTGCTGTGCTAGTAACTGGATCTTATTAATCATCGTTACTATCCACCCAAGCCTTAGAAGCTAGTATAATTTGTAACATTTCACAAAAACTGTAAAAAATACTTACTGGTAACCTGAAGTCCCAGTCTTTCACATCACATTAAATTTTCTTTGCCGTTGCATAAACTCTGCTACTAGCCCATTTGCAGTATGCAGTGGCAATAATACAAAAGATGGTTTTATATCCTGAATCACAGGGAAAGGTAAAGGGGGAAATCTGTGAAACTACAGGAATGATTAATCCATAAGAAGGTTTCTAATATGAATGTTCGGTGTGCTTTAGGCATTTTTAGGCAGCTTAAGTTTCAGCAGTGAGTTCTGATTGATTTGATTTTTTTGTATAGTACTGAATAAGTGTGTGTTTAAAAACTATTTCTTTAAGTATACTCTGTTTAAAAAAAAACCCAAACAACAAACACAACAACTTCCTGAGATTCGTATAAATACTGAGCATTGACAGGACTGACAAATATTTTATACAATAATTTAAATTACAGATGAAACAGAAAAAGGAGGGTGCAAGTGATCTAGCAATTATACCATGATGCTGCCTCAGAGCACTAAGAGGGTTGTTTACATATAATAAAGCCTTCTCCTGTCTGCTGGAACTGCCAGTCAGAGTCAGCCTACCATTACTCTAATACAGCATATACCAGCCCAGAGGGACTGGAGAGGAACCCACCAATTCATTTTCTTCTCGTCACAGTGCAGCCACCAATGGAAGAGCTGGATTCAAACTGATGAAAGGGCAGGAAACATTATCAGTATGCTAAGCATCAAATACTTTTGTAAAACACATCTCATGGTAAATGCTTCCCCAAAACCTTGTGTGAACTATTTAACAAGAGCACAAAGACCGGTGACGTGCACTGGCTTTGCCAGCTAGCCAAGATCTTAAGATCTAGCTGTTTATGCCTTTTTACCTCCAATTATCTCTCTGGAGCATAGGAGACTGTTCCTAAGGCTGCACTGTGCAGGAAGTGCTAAGTATGTTCACAAAGGTGTGGCTTAGCTTCCTAGCAATTCCATGGTAACAGCCTTAAGTAAAACAAACAGGCTTTGTGGAAATCAAAAGTTGAGAATGCATGCTGTTCACATCTCTCTGATTAAAGCAGCTAAACTTTGATTGAAGGTAGTGGGCTCCACCTTGTTCCCCTACACCCAACAGGTTCACAAGGGTTGGGTAGATTAAGTCTTGTGTTTTCAATACCAATGCAAAGGAGTGGGTTTTGACATTTTTGCAAGATATGTTGTGAGAAAAAGAGATTGAATTTACATGTTATTTTATCACAAGCATAATGTTAAATAAGAGGAAAAGCCCTGTATTACTTATTTAAAATCTCATCCCCCTGCACAGAATTGGTCATCTTACAGTGAGTGGTACAAAGCAGAACGCATAATACTGAAAAAAGTCTCCACGCTTTGTTATTGAGTTATTTTGCCTTGTCTTCCCCAAGGGAAATTGTGAATTCTTACCAGGAGTTGATCAGCACAAGTTCAGCTCTTACACAAGGCAAAGTAGATTGCTGGTACTTTCATCTGGCTAGCAATAATTTAATTTATAGACAGTGTTCCCTTCTCCAGGAATCTACATGGCAAAAACACCCTTTTTTACTGCTGTAGAAACACCCTCAGACAGGGATTCCTGCATAGATAGAAAGTAATCCAGAGCACTGAAGAGACAAGAAGACCTGATCTTCACAGTCTTACAAAACTTACATCCGTACACAGTAGGTGTAAAATGCTACCCAACATGACTCACCTGTAACAATGATAGCCAACCTGGCTGTCTTTAGTGACAGCTGCAGGTGTTCTGGAGTAACTGGCTGTAGAAAAGCTTGACGTGCCCTGAAGCCACAGATTCATGATACTGTAAGGCAGCAGTACCCCTCTTGTTTTCCTGTTCCTATGAGTCACTGGCTTGCTTTTGTCAGGATAACTGTTTGTAGGACCAGCGTCTGAACCAAATGAGGGAATGGATCGATCTTAAGGAATGCTCTACCAAAATGAGGCAATGTGGTGTTCTGTTTGGTTTTAACTGAATTAGATCCAGCTTTCTGAAACTGGATCAGTATTTCAAAGCTGAATCAAAGTGTAGCCCCACAAACAGTGCTGAAGAATCAGAGGGGACAATGAGCCAAGGGTGGGATGAGAATGAATAGCTGAGGCTTAGATGAACAAGGTATGCCTGAAATTTATATTTATGTCAAACATATTACTAAACCTACAGCTTAAGAGCACAGTTTGTCATATGTGGCAGGCCCAACGGACTCCTAACTATCCCCATTTCTTCAGGGGGGGTATGCTTGTTTATAGTGCATTGATAGGATTTAATCTATCTGAAAAATAATGAAGGAGTAGATTGGACTCCTCTGCCTCCCTGCTCACACCAAGAAAAGCACTAGAGAATGGAAAGGAGTGGCTGAAAGGTCCTAAATTAAAGTTGCATCCTAGACATCTACTTCACCCAGAGTGTTACCAGTATGTTCACTCTACTCACTCTGTAGCCACTCCCAGGATGCGCCAGGCAACTTTCTCTTGTGTATGCCCTAGGGCTCTTTTCCTTTTCCTCGCCACCCTACTTTCAGTGTAGAAAAGGCAAAATCTTAATGTATGTTAACTGTGTCACACTATAATCGAAATAGTTGAGAAAAACCAAGGAATGACTGAACACAAGGTGACATTTCCTGTCAAACAAGGGTGTGCCACATTAGTGGAGGGCTGTGGAAAGGAGGTGTGGTAGTAGTGGCACTTCTAAAACAGCTCGGTCACTTTATCACAACTCCAACTTACAGGAAAGGGAAAGGGCAGAACTCATTGCACCTGCTTGCCATGTGCTTAGTTATTATCTTTGTTTATAGAGCAATTCTGTGGCTATTCAGTGATAAAATTCACTGAACTGCATCATATGGCATTTTAAATTTAAAATTTCTGCAGTATGCCAAAGGGAAGAATCTAGGTAGAGCTGTCCTCTATTTTTCCTTTTTTCTATTTTTGTTTTTTACTTGAATATGTTTACTGACTGTAAAATACGTTTCTTTGAGAATGTTTCTTCTCAGGAATTCATATCACTCTCTAGTATCAGCTGTATGTGCCTGTAAGGACGCTACTTCTATTTTACTTCCACTGTATGTTCCACAGCATATAAAATCCACCATCAGGCCAAAGGAAGAAGGATATTTGCTCAACCATGCTCAGAGGTTAAAGTGAAGAGAGGATTTGTTGAATAGAAACAATGAAATGTATTTGAGTGAGAATCTGATGACTGTACTGACATAACTGTTAACTATAGGATACAGTTCAGTGTAAACTAGAGTCTTCCATGCAAGCAATTGCATGTAGAGGTGCTGTAGAAAAAATCAGATATCTCTGCAAACACTGTAGTTGTCTTATCAAGTTGCAAATGGTAGAGTAGAAACTAAACTCATCTAATCTTCCTAGAAATTAGCATATTAGTTCTGCTCAAGTATGGTAGTAACAAGTCAGACAAGACTTAACTTTTTAAAGACCATGTACTTTCAAGACAAAGACGGTAAAAACAGAAACACAGAAGTTGTATCAGAGGCCTGATTCTTTGGGGAAATTGTTCCATCATTGTATTTGGATAGAATAGGACATAGAGCATGTTTGAAATCCCCCTGTGAGGTCCTAAGTATGTAATAATTGGTGGTGGAAGTGAAGTAGAGAAAAACAAACATAACCAAGATGAAAGAACAAGAAACCATTGAATGATAGGTCTCCTATCAAGTCTACTTTGGATGCACATAATTGCATTCATCAGTTTATTATACAAAATACTTTGATTAAATGTTTTTAAAGCCTAAGTACTTTGACAGGTGGTTAAGTTTTGCTTAAGTTTTGCATTTATATTTTACCTGTATTTATACTGTGGTGAGAAAAAGATGTGTATTAGCATATCTGTATGTGGAATAAGTTTAATTACATTATAATGAAGAAACAGATTAAATATCAGAGCAGCTAAATCAAATGGGAATGAAATATTATAGGAACACACCCTCATTTTTTACCAGGGATTTTAAGTCAGCTGAGAACTTATGATACAATCTGAATAAAAAGCCAGAGCTTAGTAAACTCTGCCAAGATACTCTCATGCGGCCAGTATCAGCCAGTCTTCAGTAAAGCTTGAGAAAATGTAACTTGCATAAATTCATCATTAATTGTGTAATTCATACAGTTGCTTTTCATTGAGTGATTTGGACTTCTGGTATACAGTCTTCTGTATTCAACTGGTGATCAGTTCTTTCATCACTGCTATACTGCAGAATTGATTATCAACTCTCAGTAAGTGACAGTAGTGTATAGCATGCAGATCTTTTGATATAGATAGTGACATTTACATTTCTTATGTTGTCTAATTGCTTTTTATGTTTGCATGCAAAGTGACCAGAGTTGGATATCCAAAGTTCCAGATGGCTTTGGCTGTCTCACTTTCAAACATCAGTGATTTTGTGTTTCAATGAACTTCTGAGAACTTTCTAGATCTACAGTGTGAATGCATTTATGTGTGGGAATATGGTGGGCTGAATATCATCAATTCATTGAAGGAGTTAGTACAAAAATTCTTTTGTAAAAAGTTAAAGGACTACTGGATTTCCTTTCTTGCTGTTCCTATGACTGGAAGTCTCTGAGTTGGTCTGTTAAATATAAAGTGTCCCAAACTAAATGCTTCATGTAGACATCAGGTCATTCTCATTTTCTGTTATGAGGAGTTAGCCACTTTACCTTTTCACAAGAGGACATAAAGCTTATCCTGTTGAATTTTAAACATGTGAAGTAATTTTGAATTTTATTGTTTATAAATTAATACAATGATTCTATTTAATTGCATTTAAATAGTAGTGACTGAAAGTCAGCATTTTGGCTTTCAGCTATTGCAGTGGATTGTGTTATCGATTTATGTATTTACTCTTTTCACTAAAGGGTGGTAGTGATGGTAGCAAGAATAGTGGTAGTGGGTTTTTTTTCCCCTCTGTAGCTGATGTAACAAACAACTCATTATATTAAACCTCATCATTAAAAAAAACAGATTTTTTACTGTTGGATATGCATTCACACTGAAAAAACTTCTATATCCTTTTAATGGACAAAGAGATGATGGGTTAGTAATAGAAGTGTTTTAATCTGAGGCTGAGCACCAATTTGCTTAAAAACCTGCCACAGAAATAATATTTTCCATTAAATTTCCATTTTGATATTATACCTGAGACCAGTAAAAAAGTGGCCAATTGGAAAGAAAATTTCTTAGGCACATTTTAGGGGCAATAAAACTTCACACAATTTTGAAATTGAAATTTCAATCACAGGTAAGGTAGATTGAAAGGTTCAGGAAGTACTTGCATATTCATCTCATTAGGTAACAGAAATTGTATCACATGGCTTGCCTAACTTACCGCAGCTTAAAGATCCTGTCTCAACTAGTTGCAGTGAATTATTTAAAAATTTAGCAGTGAGATCAGATCAGCCACTAGGAAGAAGTTTCTTATGAGCTATGTAGTGCAGCACTGGAAAAGGTCATCCACCGAGGTTTGGAATCTCTGCCCTTGGAGATTTTCAAGATGCAGCTAGACAAATCATTTTCTGGTTCAATCTAGTGTTGGCAGTAGTCCAACTGTGGGCACAATGTTGGACAAGACGACTTCCAGAGGTTCCCCAGCAGCTAACATTTCAATGATTCTAATTTCAGAAAACTTTGGTAAATTGTTTGAAGGAAAACATTATTTCTGATGAAAGAAAATCTAAATTCACTGTGTATTTGTTATAAGCTGTTCACTTTAATGTAAATCTATAATAATATTAATGAAAGACAGTACTATGCATGCATGTTTGATCTGTCCATACACTTGAAATAAAAGTAAATGCTTGGATCTTCAAAAGCCTGACACCTGTAATCAGGAGAAATTTGCCTAAGCAGCATACACCTATATTCCAGCGGGAGCTGAGCGTGTACAAAACCTTTGTAGGAGTAAGACACCGGATTGATTGTCATCCCATAAAGGAGAGAAGCTGTGTAAAATGATAGGGAAAGTAATTTCATTTTTACTTATCTAACCTAGTCACCAATTTTATGTTTTAATTTACCTTTGAGTCAGTATAAATTCAATTCCAACTGAGTGAATGCTTTCAGTATGGCTTGATGGGGCTCGTATCTGCAGGGATACTAGCAGGATTCCAACGGATTCTGATCCATTGGAAACCACCTTTCTGAAGCATTTTGCATATTGCCAAGCTTGTGTGAATATCCCAAAGGAAATGATTTCAAGGCTTCCACACTGCATTGTAATCATGACAGACCTACCTGGCAGACCAAAAAATCAGATCTCTCCAAACATCTGGACAGCAATCAAAGAACACTGTTAAGCACTTGTTCCCATGCCCTTTCCCACTCATTTGGTCTTAAAGGAAGGATGCCAGAAAATTCTTTACATATGGGTTTATGTTTCAGGAGTTACAGTAAGCTCCCCCTTCAGAAAGTATTGCTACAGTTGCTTATAATCCCATGCAGGAGCCAAGGACTGAATGGGTATGAAATCTAAATGTCTTTTCACATTTACTTACAGATCACTTACAGATCTTTTACTTCCTGTGCCAGTTCAGTTTGGAGATGCTGAGGCACACAGAGAATTTATTATCCCTATTGTGCAGATAAACACCAAGGTTCCATACTTACTTAATTTAGCATCTCTGTTTCTCAGAACCACAGAATAATTTTGGCTGGAAAAGACCTCAGGAGGTCATTTGGTCCAACCTCCCTGCCCCATCAACATGGCCAATTTCCAAGTTAGACCCAACTTCAAAGTTAGTTCTTTTTTCTCAGGGCATTTCAAACCATTTTACAAGGTTAAAGATCACCATTGTTGTCCTCCTCTTAACTGATGAGTAAAGTATTCACAAGGAAGATATATAACTTTTCAATATCACACAAGTTTGGAACAGAAGATTGACTTTTAGCTTCCCTGAAAGGTAATTGAAGTATTGCTGTAGATCTGAATATGGTTAGGATATTACTCCAGATCTCATGTCTGCAAGTTTCATACTCCTTTTATTAGGCTATAGCAAAAGAAACTTCAGTGATCAGAACATTCTGTCCACGGGGTTTTTTAACAATAGTGTAGTAAAGGTAGAAGGGGGAGGTGGTGTTCTCTTTTTTTTTTTTTTGTCTTTGTTTGTCTTGATTCATGAAACTGGATAGTGTGTATAGTAAGAATGGAATTGTCACTACAGATTTGTCCATTGCAAGCACAATGCATTTTATGAGCTTCTTCAGTGTTCTCATGTGATCTAACTGTAAAACCATTCTATTTTCCAGTTTTGTTTGTTTGATTAGAAAACAGAGCAAACAAAATAATCACAATACTGAACTTGCATAACAATGAATGTGCACCTTTAAAACTTTTATTCTCCACCCAGCTACAGTTATGAGACATTATCCTTGTATGGAGCCTACAGACAAGAACCTCTATAAATATGCCTGCCAGGATTAAAGCCAAAGGTGAGCAGTAACTCTTATTTCAGCAAGATCTTGGTTACAAATTAACTTTGCTAATGCTCAGTGTACAAGGGCTTGTCCCATTTGTTTCAGGAAGTAGATCCTGTTGCTGTTCCATGGAGACATGCGATGTCATTCCTTGAAATTTTTTTAGACCGGTAACATTGCAGACACTGGTATAATTAAGGGTTGCATGCAGAGAGATGGAGGGTTGTGGATAGAAGGTGACTGGGAGAACAATCTGATACTTGAAAATGTCTGAAATGCCATGAAGGCCAGTGTTTGTTTAAATTTTTCTTTTAAATATTTTAGAATATGTTTGAAGTCAATTTAGCTAGAATAGTTTAGATAAGTTAGTAACAGCAGAAATGTATGAGTCAAGATAGTCTAACAGTAGAAACCAGATGGGTCTTCTAGGAAGGGATACTACATTTTATTAGATGAACTAATATAATTATGAAAAGCACACAAGCTTTTGGGCTCACTAGTCTTTGATACCATGTGTAGATTTCAAATAAGTTTTCAAGGGTCTTTGGCATTGATATGAGTAGGACTTCTTTAATTTGACATGTTGCTATAAGTGAATGACAATAGTTTTTTCTTTCACATTTCACAAAAGACAATTAAATAGATATTGGCATTCTCTGTGCCACTTCACTGAAGCCTGTGAGCATATATGTCAAACTGGCCAAGAATATATCATGTGTATGAATTTCTATAGAAATCTGCTCATTATAATCCCATTTTGTATGAAGTAGCTACATATTAGGCCTGTGAAATGGCACCCTCATGAAAGCAGCTAAATTATAGCAGACGGGTACTTTTTTTCTGTCAACACAGCTACAAGTAAAATCTGTGTCTACATTTATGTGTGCAGACACTGTCTCCCCCCAAGCACCCCCATGATATATGTGTATTTGGGAGGGGAGAAATAGGTTGGGATAAGAGGAATAGCTCTCACATTTGAAGTCAGTGTATTTTTATGGTTCTTACTACAGACTTAGGGGATAAGAATCATCCCATACACAATGAACAGGCTGTTATGCTGCTTCATCACTGCTATATCTGAAGGATATAACTAACCAAAAGGAATATGAATGGGTTTTTATTCTACCAAGGACTTTTAGACATGTGTTGACAGAGGAAAACCTAGCTGTTGCATAAATTCAGCTGTGCCAGAAAATATACTACTGAAAACATTTTGAATATATAAATATATATGTTACAGATCAAAGTTTTCATCTCGGGGTGTTCTATAAGAAGGATCTGTCTTCAGGACTGCTTTTCAGGCAGCTGCACATATGAGCACAGAGACAACAGCTGAGAGGCATTTAACAACTATCTTGTAATGTTCAGTGACCCACACCTGTGCACTGTGAAGTTCTCCGCATGGCCTCTGCCAGGCAAATATTTGCAATACACCAATTCTAAGATGATTCACGTGAGACAGCATCATTGAACTGTAGTCTACTGTCATTGACATAAATGGAAATAGTCTTGGTGATGGCGTTAGCATGTGAATCGGTGTTTGCCAAGGAGGCCCATAAGAACCGCTATAATTAACCAATTATAAAATTAGCATGTTAAAAGAAGAAGAGAAAATGTGATGTTAATATTTAAAGCCATCAGGTAACCACAGTTAAAGGTCCAGCTCTACATTTTCCCATGATAGACATCAGTAGCTAAATAGAACCATTTTTCATTCAGTGAAAACTGGATTTCAACATGACACTGATATTGGAGTACAAGCTGAAGACTTAATGAAGCAAAAGAAAAATTATGACAAGTCTAATTTGCAGCATTTGGCCTTCAAAAATTGTTAGTAACTCATCAGTGGTGGACATAGGACAAATAATAACATGGTCAGAACAGTTTAGAGGCTTTTTATTTTCATTTTTGCTTTAAAATAAATTTGGGGTTGACAACGTCTCCAAAAATCATCTCAGTCCCCGCTGTTACAAATATTACCGCTGCTCCCATGGAGCAGAAATGCTTAGAGGAGCATTTTTATAGCAGCTAAACTAGGTGATGTTTTCCCATTGTAGAGTCTCACCTGTGAAACAGAAGAAAAGTATAGAGAAAACCTGCCAATCTTGGACTGCAGTTAATGCCCAGGCGATAGTTCTTTATTGAGCAGGCATAGGGTGGAAAATACAGGGCTTTTTGTATTTTCTCAAAACCAAAAATTATTTTACTAGGGCCCACCTTTGCAACCCTATGCAGAGCAGGGCCTAAAATGCAAAGTTCTTTCTGCCTGTAACATCTCTCAAAAGTTCCCGTGCAATACTACACCTTTGCTACACATTAACGTTGGCATCGGTAGCCCGACGCGCACAACCGGCAGTTGCCGAGAAGCAGGTGAAGGCTTTCGTGCGTGTCAAAGCTAAGCCCCAGGTTGCGTTTAGCAGCCGCACGCGGATATTCTTCAGCGGCATTTTGGATCCTCCCCAACCCCGCCCCCCCC
>VZTL01018263.1:1866-17709 GCA_013400535.1 Scopus umbretta | reverse complement strand
AAGGAAAGACTGTTGGAAGTATAAGTTATTTGGCCTTTGTAGGTATTTTCCTTGAGATTGATTGCATTAACTGTATTTACAATTCGAGGAGCTCAGGCAACATGCTTGGATGTGAATGTGGCAAATACATATGCTTATCAGTTTCCTGTGGCAGTAAGGTTCACAGTTAATTGCATATGACATTAAAAAAGTACTTCCTTGTATTGTTTTACATTTTAAAGTATTATGCTGTAAGAGAGGCAAAGACAGTGTATCATGAAGTATCATGAATAGCAACAACATAACTTTAATTGTACTCCTTTGATTATTTTTGCCACCATTCTCAGTTTTGCAGTGTCCCGCAGTGGTTGTGAATGTCAGCATACACAGTTCTTCAGGTGTGCTCATGTTATGTGATTTATATAATGGCATTGCAGAATTGTGTATCATCCTCCTCCTATTATTTATGAAACATAATATATGATTTTATTGGAATTCTGAGTAAATGTGCCCAGGGAACAGCAGTCATCTTATGGATTTGGGGGTTTCTGATTCCATTCCTTGGATTAATGTAGCAGTTTGTAAGGGAAAAGAATATTTTGGGGGTTTTCTGCATGTATGTTGCTTACCATTTCTTCAATCTGAATTTCATTTGCTAGCGCATTGATTTTTTTCTCTTTCCTCTTTAAGTCTCTCTCACATTTTTCATTGCCTGGTACTCACAAACTAACTGTGCAAATGCTGTCAATAAACTACTTATCCATTGACGAGATTGTTAAGAAATAAGTTACCCATGATTTTAATATGAAGCTGGACTAGAATCTTAGGCCAGGATTCATCTCACCTCAGTTTAGGCACTTAATTCAAGTTAAGGTCTAAAGGCCTTATCACTGAAAAGACAGTCATCTTGAGAGGTGATTTAACACACCCCAGAAATTATCTAATCACTAGGTGTGTTCAATGATTATTTACAGATTTTAGTAATAATAACTACTTTTTTTGTATTTGTGATGAATCTAGACTTTATTCCTTGCTGTGATGAACACCAGCTATTCTAATCTAATCCTAATCTTTTTTCCTTGCTTCCAGACTATTTCTTAACATGTTACAACCTTTCATTTTACAGCTGTTTAGTTTCAACCAAAGTTTATTGTGTGAAAAGTAAGAGAGCTTTTAGAAAACCAATATTTTTTGTCATCTGCTTGTGTTTATTGAAATGTTCAAGAAATTATAGATCAGTAAAATGCTATTTTCCTTTGTAAAATTAGTAGCGATTAGACACTATTTTTAACTCCCCAAACCACTGGACAGGGTGATTCTTACATAGCAGGTTTGTTATCAGCTCAGCAATTCTGTATTTAACGTTCTTCAGAATTCTTAAATGTACCTTCTAGCCCTGATATATTCTGTATTCTCCACTGTTGCTACTTCTTGATACCTCACTACCCAAAGAGAAATCATAGTTACTGTCAGAAAAAGATTATGGAGAGCAGTAACCTCCTAAATGTTTTGAACAAGAAACGTGCATGCAAAAAAAGGAAAATCATTTAGCTTCCAAAAAGTGCAATTACCTTCTTTAGCTACTCCCTTAGACTGTACAAATTCTGCTGTAAGCCTCTTGTTTCTGATATACCTAAGGAATATTTTATTGTTTATTTTCAAATCTTTTAATGTTTGTTCTTGGAAACCTACTTTTGCTCTTTGCAATTTCCTCTTACTTAACGCCTGCTGAAGTTTAAGTTCCTGTTTATTGGCTTCCCTAGGATCATGTTTCCAAAATTTGAAGGATTTCTGTTTGGTTGAAATAGACTCTTGAACCCTGCCATTCATCTGGTTTAGCTTAATCCTGCCTTCCTGGTTCCCTTCCTTGCACAGTACACAAGCCTTCAGAGATGGTTCCTTTTAAAGTACTGTCCTTACTGCCTTTGCTGTCTTGCAGTTTTACTTTGAGGAGCTTTAGACTAATCTAAGTTTACTAAATGTGTGAACTCTACTTCATTTCTTATTTTTTACCGAAGAAAACACAAAGCAACTCAGAATTGTGAGCACAACCCACCAAGAACCAGAGGTAGAACAAAGAAACCAGTAAGATGGAAGAAGGGGACCAGGAGAGTATTTACTGTTCCCACTTTTGCTGTATGACTGAACTGAAGGTGGAGAGCTGCCTGCAGAATCCCAGTAAAGTTGAATGAACTGGTATGTGTCAGGTTCTGCACTGATGACCACCCGTATTTTCATCCCTACTTATCATGCACTGCTGATACTTCAAGGCAATGGCAAAAGTTCTGACTGCGAGTAGGCTATCCACCGTGTCCTACTAACAAGAACCTTATTCTGGACTGGAAAGTAAAAGGCCTGGCATGCTAAAATCCTCATATAATGGGTTGGGTACAAGTGCTATTGCCACAGATACCCTGCCAAACCCAGGCTCTTGCACTGAGTGCTTTGTGAAATCTTGTAAATCCATAGCAAGCCACATCCATCACCTGAAGGACTAGCACCTACAGTAGCAAGGGCAGCTCTCCATGTTCTGCCTTTCCTTCTGACAGAGCAGTGTTTTTGGCAGACATGCAGCTTCATTTATAGGTAGGGGTTTTGAGCATTGAAGTCATATTTGTCACCTTAGAAACGTGAAATTAATGAAATACCTGTGAAATTCGTCATTATCTTTCATACCTCTCCTTTAAGGTTTTCCTAGATGATTTTTGAAGGTGTGTTCTAAGATGCGTGTCCTTCTAAAAAGGAGCTGGATTGAGAAAAAGATGACCAATGTCAGGGCATGAACTTAACAATGCTGTAGATGGACAGACTTTTGCCAGCTGGATTAGATGACCAGGTTGCTAAAACAGAACTGCACAGAGGCCCCTTTGCCCAATAGAATAGGATGGGACCAGCAAATTTGCTGGATTGTCTACATGATGTCACATCTGCAACCCTTTCATCTTGTCTAGGAAAGGAAGGACTTGCACTAGCTGCATTCAACATTTAATTGAAAAAGACAGAGCTCTGCAGGCATATAACGGAATTGCATCTTCCTTGGCTGGCTCAGAAGTAGATACTACCTTCTAGGAATTTTTTTTTTTTTTCCACTTGAGAGCACTGGCTTTGTCTTTCAACATTTGATCTCTGGAACCATCACTCATCTCTCTGGTGGCATTCTGTTTCCTTAGAGCACTGCTGGAATTCAGCCAACTCCATGTTTTGGTCACCACCACAGACCTAGGTGATTGCCATTTCCTCCCCTGTCACACATTGTGAGAATGTATTACTCCTCTCTCAGAGCAGTGTCAGATCCAACACGGTCATTAACTACTTGTGCACAAAACTTCATTGGTTCATATTTAAAATTGGGAGAGTGTTTCCATTTTCTCTTGGTTTTCAGGAGAGGATTTAGTATTTCAGAATACTTTCAGTCATTCTAGGACCTGGAAATTGAAATGCTTTAAGGTAATTTAGCCAGTCAGGTTCTTCCATTGGGTTTGCAAACTGATGAGAAAGGAGAAGAATATTGCAGTTCAGTCCCACATATAGGTCATGAATGTCTGTGATCCAACAAGCATAGAGGCTTCAGATTGTGAGGACAGGAGAGGGTTGGTCATCTTATTAGCAGAAAAAAAAGGGTAAAAGATGTGCTAATTCTTTAGATAGTGATATCTGCACATTTCTTCTGTACAGCACTGATGTCAGAAATGGATAGCTCCTATTAAAACTGGGTAAGTCTGAACACCCTCCAGAGGACCTCTCACTTTCTTCAGGCATAATGCAACATTGAAGGTCACGTAGCGACTCTTGAATCTGCAGCTGAATACATGAGGTTTATTCTAGCGGCAAAACTCATAATCTAACAGGTTGTTCAAAGCTAGATTTTGGACTGTGCACTGAAATTTCTTGCCGAGCTTCTGTAGGTTCCATGTAACAGAAGCCAGGCTAGGTGGACACAGTGTGATCCTTCTGTGTCAAAAAGTTTAAATTTATGAATATTTAGGCATCCAGGCAAACTGACCCACTTTTCAGAAGTGCTTAGTTCCCACTGCTGCCTAACATACATGGGACCTGCCAGAACTCAACACCTCATAAAATTAGACTGCTTTTAATTAGGTGTCCAAACATTAGACTCAATCATTTATGTCTCTGAGACAGTATCTTGCAGACCAACTTACAATAAATTGCACCGAGCCATTTCTAAAACTTTACATTCCAGAAAGGTAAGGCTTAGACATTTGGTGTCTAGTCCAGTATTATCTGGGTAAGTACCAACAATATTATGCATGACTGCAGTTTTCAATGATACTTGTATTTGCCATTATTTTTATTATTTGTTATGCTGAATAGTTGAATGACTTGCATATGGAAATGTCAATAATTTAATAGTCTGTTGATGAATAATGCCTTTTAATGAATGCTTTGTATTTAAAAGCCCACTCTTGCAAACACTTTATGGGTGATTTATCATGCTTACCTTTACCTTTCCAAAAGTATGTAGTGAAAGGCAGTCAACAAAGTTCCTTCACTAGTCAGTAGAGATAGAGTCATTGCCATGGGCTGATTCAGAAGTCTGTAAGATAGATGGATAGAGTTCTGTTCCAAAGTTGTCTTTCCCTTTCCATTAAGTAAGGAATTAATTAGTGGGAGGTGGCTTAATTTAGTCTATATGCCTTTTTGATGATTCAGTTAGTTGAGATAAATTCTGTCAGTGGTATTCTTTTCAGTGGGATTGTCAAGACGATGACTGCTCTAGGTGCCTTACCTTTTTGCAGGGTTGGGCCCATATTGTTTTTTGTAAAACATTTGCTGTGTAATTACATTATTGAATGTTTCTTTTTCTGCAGCCAACATCTTGTATATGGCAAGCCAAGAAATGATGAAGGTTGTGGAGAGAGACAGTACAACCATAAAGCAAAATTTAAAGAAGGTAACTATTTAATCCTCAGAGTTTCCAGGGGAAGACCACATGCATGAGGAAACATTACATCCAGTTATATTTGTGCAAAACCAGAATTTCAGCAGGCTTGATTCTGCTTTTATGGTAGTGTCGTTCCATTGACTTTGGAGAAGCCATAAAAGGGGTTACTGATCATTAAAGTGTTCACACCTTTGTAAATGTAGCATTCACCACTATCAGATGTAGTAACATACCTGGTATGTTTTCTGTGGTGGAGGAGAAACAGTCTATGTTCTGGCTAAGCCTGAGATGTGGTTCCCAGTGAGGCCAGTGGTTACCTGGACTCTGATCAGAAAGGCAGATGGCCAGCCAGGACATGAGTGCAGGCTGATTGACCAAATCCTCTGACTTTGCTGCTGGACAGGTCAAGCAGAACAGGTACCATCTGTGTGGTGTCAGTTAATACCATGGGATTCTTCAGGCTTGATTTTTCCATTGCATCAAAACATGAGAGAGAGGAGTCAGCAAAATTATTATGGCTCCACAGTTTCAGCCATTCGACTGTAGTGTAAGAGAAAGATACAGAAAGCGCATTCCTCAGAGACTGGAGCTACTGCTATGCAAGTAAATGAAGTAGTTTCGGGGACCTTTCTCCTGCACAGAACTTTCTTGTCTGTACAGATTTATTGTTGAAAGAGATCCTGGTACAGTTTTGGTCGGGACCGATAGCATTCTTCCAGTCAATTCCTATGCATGGTTCAGGGATTGGCACAGGCCAGAAACTATTCCTAATTGGAGTTTTGATGTGGTCACCCTGTTTTGGAGGCTGAGAGAATTTAATATTGTGGCCATGGTCAGACAATTCCAGATGGCTTATGAGCCAGAAAACTGTGACATTTAATAACTGTTTTGGTGTAGCCTCCTTGTGAGTAGATAATCAGTATAACATTATTCTACTGTATCCCCTTCCTTCTCTCCATTTTTTTTGTATCATCCCTGCCTTTTTGCTGGATAATTCCAGCACTTGGCACTGGCAGAGATTTGCCTTGGAGAATGGAATTTTGTAGGACAGAGGTCCTAGATCTCTGTAAGATTACTTTGTGCCTTCATAGATCAGTCTTTCTTTTTTTGGCTAAAAATTGTTTTTTTTTTTTACTTATCCAATTTACCTTCTCTGGACTTTGAAAGGTATGTTCAGATGTTTCAGTTCTAGCTTTTTAAAAGGAGTTGAAATAGCACACATGATCAAGGAATACTACACTGCACTAGGCATGCCTGATTTTTCACATTTTTATTGCAGAGCATTCAAAGTTCTTCTCCACTTCGGGGGGAATCTCAGTGAAGAAACTGAAGGGCTGGTCTTGCAGACTGCAAATATCCTCATTGTCTTAAACAAAACTTTCCATGGCTTGATCCAAAGCCCAATGAATTCAAGGAAAATGGTTGATTTTACTGACTGAATCACCTCTCCAAGTGTCAGGGAGCTGCAGGGTCTGCCTGATCACTGAGGGAAAGGGAGCCATGAGCCAAGGGTGACCCCAGCACAGGCAGTGCCCTCACCAAGTGGGGTCCAGTCCCACAGCACCCAAGTGGGGCAAGGTAACAGGGTCTGTCGACTGTCCCAGACAAAACAAAGCAATGAACCAGGTCCAGCATCCCTCCAGAGAATCCAGTCAGGAGCAAAAGGAGACAGGGTCAGAGACAGGACTAGACACAAGGCTACTACCTGGGTCCAAAGTCCATCCAGGAGACGCGGCCAAAGACGTGGAAAGCAAGTTGCAAGGTGGGACCCATCCAGGTGACAGCCTATGTACCATATAGGTCCAATGTCAATCTAGGACACAGTGACAGAGACAGGGCTGGAGACAGATACTCCTACAATGTAGCTAGAGAGGCAGAGACTAAAAGCAAAGGTCCCATGGGCAGGGAGTATGGGTCAGGGTCCCAGGCAAGGCTAGTGAGACCTGTTAGTGCCCTGAAATTGAGGGTAAGACTCTGCAGGTTACTATGTTAGCCAGGGTACAAAAGTGAAGAGTTGGCAGAATCAGGACTGCAGGTGCTTTTGGAAATTTTAATCACAAGCGCACGTGCTTGAAGTTAAGCATAAAAGCTTCATTGGATGACGATGACATTGGTGACAATCAGCTGCAGCTCCAGTGACTTCAGGTGGTCTACTCAGATGCTTCACATTACAAAAATACTTATTTCTTGTACTGAATGAAGGCCCATTGCCAACAGTAAGAGTTTGCAGGTGTCCTAGTCTGCTTCATCTGTGCTTTTGTTGACTCTGTCAATCTAAGCTTGGCCTTGGCTCGCAGGAGCTTTTTTAAACCTGTGTTAACTTTCTTTTATTGATTCTTCTACAGCCTCATACTTTTAAAGTGGCAAACATACTCAAGAAAACAAAAAACTGAAGCAAGCTTACAAGCAGTTGGCAAACTAAAGAAAAAGCAGGTCTAAAATGAAGCTAACTGCTTCTCTTTTTTCATCTTCTAGTAATTTCTGGGAATGTAAGAATTAAGGAAAAAATTTTTGAGTTGGCATTATGTTAAATTTGAAGTGTAGTGACAATAAAAATGGGCTTAACTTATAAAGGTTGGAAGTTTATAAAAACAGGAACTGCAGTCCAAGTTGCTATAGAACTGGCAAGCTGTCACTTCAAAAAATTTATACTGTTTAGTAGTCACTGTGATCATATGCTAAAAGCCAATCTTAACACCTGACTTTGCCAGCTGCTGTGGAATAGAAAAGTTATTTCTGGATCTTATTTGCATTCTGTGATCTGAAGAAGAAAGAAGAAGAGACACTAAATTATTCCAATCTTTCCATGCCCAGGTTTAACTATAATTATTACTAGTTAGGGACCAGGAGAAATTTTATCTCCAGACCCCGGATTCTTAGTCTAACAATGCTAATTGCTCAGATTTATGTTGAAAGAATGGGAGCTGGAATATTGTTTGGATAACTGAGTGAGGTATTTCACTTATAATCTTCTAAAGACAGCAGTTATGCACATTAAATAGCAGTGGAACTGTACGAGGAGGATGGAGACCTGTCTTCTAACAAAATAATATACTATAGAGCATTTAAAATATTGGCTCTAAAGCTATTCGTCTGGATCAAGCAGTACATGAATGTAGGCTTCTTATTGCAATGACACAGGGAGTTGCAATGAATCACAAAATCCAAACAAGTAAGGTAGGGGATAAGATAGAAAATTTGCTCAGCTTTGATGGTTAATTATCATTAGCTGGTTGTATCTAAGCCAGCTGAGTTCTTTCACTGTAATAACACCAACTCCCTTTCCTAACAGAAACTGGAGGCAAAGCTCCTACTGTACTAAAGGAAGTTTATTGTAATTCTTGCACAAAGGAAAGCGGGTGTAATTCTGTATTCTTAAAAGATGGATCAGCATTGAGCATCATGGAGCTTTTACAAATAGAATAAAAATTAAAAAAGGAAAAGGAAAATGGTTGTGTTGGGCGTTCACCGACGTGCCTGTGATCAGCAGTGATATTTCCATGTAGATGCTCTCTACTTAACTTTGTACGTCTGCATCATGCTACATTCATTGCTTTATTTTAAGGCTTAGCTTTATTGACTTTTTCTGTCAACTTATAACCCTGTTGTAACCAAGAAGATACTGCATTAAAGGGTGCTTACAGAGGAAATTTTGCTTAGAAAAAAATCACCCCCCAGGTTTTATGAGATCTATTTTGTTCATTACTTTGTGTGTAATACACAGTAGTCCTGTTTTTAAGTGTAGAATCTGCTCCAAAGCCCATCTAAATCAATAAGAGAGCTCCCACAGACTTCAGGAAGTCTTGAATCGTTTTGACAGTGAACTTTCTGTAGTGGTTCATAATTTCTTAAGACCATAAGTCATCTCCTCCAGCAAATGAAAATCATGATTCTTTTGGTTAGCATGTTAAACCAAAAAAGGGTTATATGCTCCTTGAATTTAGTTTTGCCAGTGGTCTTGTGTAGCAGATATATTGACTGTGTAAAGGAAAAGACAAGAAACATCTGAAGTAGAGATACAAAGATGAAAAGAAATCTGTTGTCTGAGAATAATCATCTTTGATCAAATGGGAAGAAGTATAAACTGGAAGTTTATGGACACATGAACCTATTTTCACTCTGACTGAGGAAGTCTGTATTGTGGGTGGCTTATTACCACCCATATATAGATGGCTAGGTAGGGAAGAAATTCAGTTTTGAACAAATTAAATTAATTAAGTACACATTTACTACTTCCTGCTTATTTCAGTGGTGTATTTAGAATTTAAAGTAATACAAGTTTATGTCACACCAATAACACCTTAGAAAATATGTTCTCCAAGAGTATCAACTAAACAGTGATATGCAGAGATCCAGAGTAAAAATTGCAAAAATTAAGTATTTTCTTTCCACAGAAAAGTGCTAGGTTTTTCTTTTGAAAAATTGTCTTTGCTAGAGAAAACCTTTAAAACTGAGCAATCAAGAACTATTTTGACCCCTGAAGCAGCTGTTTTGATGTTGCCCAATGTTTTTTGTTTGAGTCTCTGTAGACATCCACAGAAGTTTAGTAATTACTCCCAGCGAGAGGAGCATGATCTGAAGGTAAGTGGTTAAAAGAATACTACAAATACTTTGCCTGCCCACAGCCCGAGTGAGTTGCTTGCCTACATTTGTGAAAACCTTCCAAACACTCTTTCTGAATAGGTGCAAAGTGCTCTCTCGAGCCAAGAACACCTCTTTTTTGGCTGGTCTCACATCCTTTTTGGCCTGCACTCCCTGGAGGTGTAGAGTTGAAGTTAGGGAAGTTGCACATGTGCTTGGGGATTTTGGTGCCTGTGTCATTTAACCACAAAAACAACCTTCTCTTTGAAACACCCAGAATGCCTAATCAGGGATCAGCAGTTTCTCTCCTCGATGGAAAAGGATCCCAGTGAGCATTCAAAAAGTTCAATGGACCACAATATACTTATCTGTGATGTTTCACTTTTTCTATAACTGAGCTCCTGTTACCATTGTTCATGCTGTGTGGTATTCTAATAAAGAAGCAATGACATGAATTTCCAGGATTTTTGGGATGGGTATAAGGTGTGTACTACACACAGTGAGCAAAGACAGGAATATTTCCCCAGCCTTCTGAAGAATACTTAAGAAGTTACCATCCAACCCTTACTTCCCCTTAATCATTTACCTTCCCTCCCTCTGCCACAGAGCTTATTGCACAGCAGCGAACAAAATTGCCATTTACGGCCAGATGCTGATCCCGCTGTTGCAAGAGGGATCTGACTAGTTCACCTTAGATCAAGTCCCACTGAATGTAGACAGTGTCAGCCTGATATTCAGAGGGGAATATTGTTTGCAGCAAATATGGTTAGAAGAATCTGGCCCAGTAATAGTATTGCTTAAATAGTGGTTTCAGGTCTGTTTGTTTTTATTTTGCTATTTATACAGACTTGACTTCTGAAATATTCATGTTCCTGACACTTCTAAATATATACCCTCAAGATGCTTTTAAGTCTTTAAAAGTAACATAGATAGTATAAATAAGTTAATCGCCCTGGTTTGTTGGTGCATCCTTTTTAAAAGCACATTTTTGCTTTGCATTGAGTTTGACCCTTTGTTATCTGGCAGAAAGTGGAAACAGAAGTGGCCTTGCTTGATCTCATGGCTCTACATGCAGAGCTGGCAGTAGCATTGCTAACAAACTTCAGCAAAGTTAGAGAGAGGTCCTTTCCCCTTTCTCAATTTACCAAATTTCCAGTTAACACTGACAAAGGCTTGAAGACAGGGAACCTGCTCCCTGTCCGTTTGGTAGAACACCATACCTGACACCAGGGAGAGGAGTAACACAACTTGAATCACGTGCAAAGTGGCCACACTACCTGGCTGTGTCTCAGGTTTTGCATCTTAATTTCTCTGAAAGTAGAATGTTTCTCCACTCCCTTTCCAGACAGGGAATTTGGTTTTGTTTATTATGTATGCTGGTTTAACAAAACTGGCCATGTTCCTTATGTTAAATAAAATCACCACAAATACTTAAACTACCCATTGCACCTTTACTACAACCACTACAGGTTAGTACTTAAAAACAGCATTGTGTACCCCTCATTGTCAACTGCCTCCTCTCAAAATGGTCCAGCAGAAAATGTTTGGCTTCACACTGCCCTTGGAAAGTTGAGAAATCCCAATTCTGGTAAAACAAGCTGAGAAGCAAGTTCCAAAGACCTTGCCATCAAACTGGCTGGCCTCAACCACGGCAGGGTCATGAGGGGAGAGAGAGTTGGTGTCTCAGAGAACCAGATCCCAAAGCATTTAGGGCTTCCTAGGGCAACATTGGTTCTTTGAATTCTTCCGAGAAACTGATTAGTAAAACCAAAGTACAACTGAAGCAAGTACAAAAAAAAAAGTGTGTCCCAAACCAGTCTGTTCCCATGTCATTTATACTGTTTTGGCAGGATAAGGTGGAGACACTTTCATAATTCCAGAGAAGCTAAGTCATTTTTTATAAACCTTGATTGATACTAAAATTAATTCTGGGCTAGTGCCTTTTAAACTAGTTTTCATCCAAGAGCAAATAAACTAGTCGTTGGTTACTGTTGAGAGATGTCAGCCAGGGAAAAGCTGCTGTCTCATCCAGTGAATGCATGTAGGAGTAATAATGATAAAAAGTGAATGTATCTAAGACAAGGATGTCAGCAAGGACACTGGTACAGTCTTGCTTGCCATTGCACATGTGCCGCTAGTTTATGTCCACAGAGATCAGTCCTTCACTCTTTGCCATCAGCTGGAGTGGTGCCTGCCGCTGTAATAAGATCCTAGAGTTGTTATAACATGTACCAAATTCCAGAGAGATAGAGGAAACTCAATTAATATTCTTTAACTTTTTTGATTTGTTTTTCAGTGTTGACCTATGACAGCCACAGAAGAAGCATAAAAGAAATATCTCTGTAATTTATACTTCTGTGAACTGTCATGCATACGAAAACAAGTGCCAATGGAGTCAACTGCAGGAAATCTTTATTATTTTCTTAGAAACTCTTTAAAATGTAAACATCCTGTTGATACGAATCTCAGATTCTTCTGATGTTTACTTAGCAGCTGCCATCATTGTGCAGTGTCTGAGTACACATACCATATTACAGGGTACTAGGCTGACAGAGCCTTATTCTGACTTGTGTTTTACTTTACAGAAGCTAAGTCTGAAAATACTTTTGAGCACTTAAATGATAGAACAGCTTATGAGAACATTGCTGTTATTTTAAAACTATATGAAATTTAGAAATTGCATGACTGTTTCAAACACAGTATTGAAATGGCTGGCAAAGATAACCCGCATCCCCTTTACTCTGCCCTCATCATCAGATCCTGAAAGAGGACATGCTTTAGTCACTCATAACAAGCAGGGTATTGCATCAGGAATCATATAAAGTCTTTGTCATGTCCAGTGGTAGCTGCCGTTTCCCTTCTGAGTGAGGAATACCTGGAAGTCTCAGCATTCAATATTGCAAAAGAATAAAAAACAATCCTCTCACCTCATGGCAGAAAATTAAAAAAATGCAAATATTAATAAGTTTAAGCCCAGAAGAAAAATAGAAAGAACCTTCTATTTATTGTTTTGTAAATCTGTTTATTTTTAAGATAGTCCCATTATTTTGGGGGCCTGACTCACCATTTTTGAATGCTTAGGTTGGCAGCAGTTTTCCATTGCTGGTACAGTGGTTGTGCTGACTCAGGATGTCTTTACAGCCATGCACAGTCCGCAGGAAAATATGTACTTTACAGATCCATGCAAACCATATAGCGCACACCAGTGTTTCCTACCATTAATGAAGATCCCATGTGCCTCTGGTTACACATGGTTCATTAATTATGCCTGCCTGTGTGCTGCAATAGCAAAGCTCCTGATGTTAAAATGAAGACGAGAACATTTGGATTCTGGAAACTTTTGTTTAAATGTCTAAAATGAATCTGTCTTAATAATATTAGGAAAATAGGTGACATCTTAACATCTGTATATTTTATGGCTGTGTATGGCATAGGCAAAAAGCACAGACATTTTGTCTTTCAAAGGGAGACCCTCAACACCACAAATGATAGTCAAGTATCTGTCAGGTTTCATAGGCCCTGTACCACCATCTGGATCACTGAAAATTTAAACCTTAATTGGAATCCCACTTTTAGATTTTATTGCATGATCCATTAATAGGGAAGCATTTTGAAAACAATTCTGAATTCTGTTGGCAGTTTCTAATTAAGAAACATGTATGCTAAAGTTTTAGATTTGCAGGCATGCACACATAGACACACAGAATGCACACACCAACATCTGCACACGGAATAAGCAAACAAAATAACTGCAGCATCAAATAAAGTTCCCCAAGTCTTCCTGTTATAAAACTGTTCTTAGTTGGTCGGCTATGATGTACCCAAACTTTAATTGCTTATATGACGCAAGTGTCTATCTTACCTTGACTGTTCATTTTTTATCTCAATCCAAAGGGTTCTACAATGTCTACAAATAAGGCTCAGGGGAAAATGCATTGTTTTCTCATGGTAAAAATGCTTGGCTTGGAGAAGGAAGCTATTTATTCCAGTGCAGAGGAGATAATTGCTGATCTAGTATAGAGGGAACTACTGAGTGAGGGGTAGACAGAGGGGAGGAAGTGGAGGCAGGAAGAACCAAAGGCTCCATTTGCTTGGCCAAAGGTGGGCTTCTGGTGCTATATGAGGTGGTGGATTTGAGCTCCCCAAGCAAGACTGGCGTCGGAGACACATCAGCTGCCTGTAGCAGCCAACAACAGGATATGCTAGCATATCAATCATAAGTAGCATGAAATCATAGAATCATTTAGGCTAGAGAAGACCCTTAAGATCATTGAGTCCAACTGTTAACCTAACATTACCAGATACTTATGTATAGGCACCTGAATCATGCTTTATGGGTTTACTTGTAGGAATCTAGAGGTGCAGTAGGCATTAGAAGTACAGATGACCCCATTAGAGTCAATAGAAATCTACTGAAGAAGTCAAGGTGGAATTTGGCCCTCGTATATGGACATCTGGTTTAATTTTGGGCACTGTGGAATATCCCCATCTGACCTCCAGCTGCTTTGCCAGAAAGTTGTGGGTCTCCTATAAAATCTGTCATATCTGCCAGTCGCATGCAGATGCCTCTGATATCTAGAGCATCTCAAATGGCAGTAGGTACCTACAGTTTGGCAATTGAGTTCTTAGTGGAGCCCAGAGTGCAGCTTCACCCACCTTACAGTAGACACCTGCTGCTCCAGCTGAATAGCTTTCCAAGCGCCAGTGGCTTTTTTGAGTATATCTTTCCTGACTGTGTGGTAGGAATTTGGATGCCTGGTACACATGTAAACACCACAATACAATTATCTGTATTTAGATGTTTTTATGCTGAACTGAACCCAACCCCGATACTAGGAACAACTGATAGTTTGAGAGATATTTGCAGAGTAGGTGTGGGAACAGAGGTTCTAGGCTGATGAAAAAGTGCAGAATTGCTGGGGGGGAAAGCAACTAGGGTTGGAATTGAGACTCAGAATGGGATGGTGAAACCAGAAGACTAAAATTTGTACTTGCCAGGGCAAGAATGTGGGACTAGAATAAGAAGCAGAAGTAGTGGAAATTGGAAATGACTAGGTAAGGAAAATAGAGCTGAAACAACGAGCCAAAGGCGGGTAACAGTCCTGAGACCAGAAAGGGACAAGATAGAAGAAGTCATACTTGGAAAGACTGGACAAACAACTGGACAGCAAGGCCTGTAGTTGGTAAATATTCTGCCTTTTTTGTGCTTGGAATGGAACCTAAATTTCCAAAATGTTATTGTTCCTGTTCTCAGCAGGTGCTTTTGGCTATGTTTGCTTTAAAAACAGGAGCAGCACAATAGAAGGGAATTTGTAGAGGTAAATAAGTGGTGAGGACCTGATGTTCCCAATGTAGGCATCTTAGGGTTATTACTTTAGCCAACAGTTGTCTGGTCCCACGGACTGAATGTCCGTTAGTGACTGGAGCTCACTAAGTGTGATCCTGAAGAGCATCTGTGCCTTAGTTTCAGTTGAAAGGAGTTTATACACTCCAAGACTATTCCACAGTGTGAACCAAAGCATGGTAAATCTGGACAAACATGACATTTGCTTCAAAAACACACAATAGATCCAAACTAAATCACTGATTTCTGTGCTGGACACCCCCAGTGTGACACCCAGAAGGAAGTTGTCCCATGTTCCTCTGGCCAGAAGCTGATGGTGCTACTTCTTTCAATTACACCATTACCTTAAGGGACAGAGGCCTAAAGCAGCAGAATTAGAGGTGCTATCACTGTTGCAAATACGTGTAGGTGCCACATGTAAATTACTTGGGTTTTGGTTTACCTCCTTGAAGTCTAGACGACTGTATCACAAGCTCTGCTAAAGCCATTTGATATTGCATTACCAAGCATTTCAAAGTTAGGGAGCACCAATCTTAATTCAGACACCTTTTATGTATGCATTAAGACTTGATCTTTCATTAAAACATCACTTTCCCTTTTTCCTCTTTCATTAACCAAAAGATCTGTGTAATGAAGGAGACAGCAGGATGCAGAACTCCTACCTCATTGTGGCAGAAGCGATAAAGTGCCTGTTGAAAGAAACAGGGAACTACATGAAGTAAAAACCGATAGCTTCATGGTAAAGGCACCTAAACTTCACATCCAAGAATGGGCTGTTGATGAAGTCATTAATATTTTTCATAGATGGTCACAGTTTGTCCTCCCTTTTCTGAGTATCTCATTTAAGACCTTGAAATCTGTTTTACAGACAGATAGACCATGTTTCAGAGCACCTGCAAATGAAGTCCAGGAATGCTATCCTTTGAGCATAGTCAATACTGTAACGCTATGCACACTGGAATGTATGTATACTTTCAAATTAATGTAGGTAGTTTGACATTGATTTCTGTGCTACCCATCTGCAAAATAGAAATAA
>VZTL01018262.1:74872-85867 GCA_013400535.1 Scopus umbretta | reverse complement strand
TTTTTTTTTTTTCCATCAGATGAAAGCAATGCAGCATCTGGGTTAGTTATTTGAATTGGCAGTTTGAGTTGTGTGGGTTGTTAGTTTAATAATAGCTTGTTAATAACCACGATTCAAGAACTTGCACAGAACTGTTTTGGCAAAACAAAACTATCAGCGAGTTTGGTACACAGGCAAATAAAACACCAAGGCTATTTTTGAAAAGCATAGTTATCATGTAATGTAATTTTTTTTTTTAATTTGTTTTGCCTGATGAGCCAAGTAACTTATTTTCAGTCAATTGTTTGACTTACAGCTTTTTAGTCTGTTTCTCCATAGTACATACCTTCTGTTTTCTTTAATGTAACTGGTACAACTTCTGCAAAGAAGGAGGTACTGCAAGTGCTATTTTTACAGGATGTTAGGTAATCTTATATCAATTTGGGCAGAACTTTAAGTTCTGGTTTTAGAGCAATACGTTTTTTAACATAGTGACAACATTACACAAAGTGGGTTTCACATAGGCCCTAATCTACCCTAGGTTTTTGCAATCAGAATGAGAAAATTTATGCTTGTGCCAACTTCTGGTGTCTGCTAGTAGCAATGCTTACATTTCTGTTGTTTCTACTTGTAGTTTGCACCTGAATTCCAAGTTGGGGATGGAATTGGGATGGACTTAAAGCTGTCAAATCAAGTCTTCAATGCCTTAAAGCAGCATGCATACTCTGAAGAACGTCGAAGTGCAAGGCTCCATGAAAAGAAGGAGCACTCCACTGCTGTATGTTTTCAATAACGTCTCTCTCTCTACTTCTAATCTTGTGTAACAGCTGAACACCGTTTTGGTAATTCCTTGAAATGTTCCACTTTTAGTAAAATATTTAAGCAATGTGTTAACATTGCTGAAAGGAGATGGTATCGGCCACCTCCTACTAGGAAAAAAAAGCTGTCTTTATCTGAGCTGCATTATTTTGAGAGACATATCAAAGTAAGAGCAAGCAGCTTCCATTTTTTTCCTAAACTTGTCTCTTAATCAGCTACAATGAATAAACTGCCTAGAAATTATTTATAGCAACCATCCAGAGGACTAATCCACTGCAGCTGAATCATGTGACTCCAAGTGTTTGTCTTTATAGCAAGTTTCAGGAATATGGGGCGACCAAGTGAACTCTGGCTTAAGAATTTAGGAAGTCAGTTGATACGCTTTTTGGGTGAGTTTAGAGCAGAGCCTCTGGTAATTCCTGCTGTGGACTTCTTCACATTTGGATGTTTCCCTTTATTGTTACTGATATTAAAGGAATATAATATTAGGGATATTTTGATTCGCGGTTTGTAAATACTTCTTGAAAACACCGTAGAAAGTGCTCTGGAGGCACAGTCTGTACTTTATGCGGATTTGGTAAAATACTGTATGTGCTACACAGCTGATAAGATACCTAAGAGCAGTAAATCGTAAGATGACAGTGCTGGAACAGTTTGGCTTTGCTTCATCTGTTTGTTTGGTTTGGGGTTGTTTTGTTTTGTTTTGTTTTTTCTCTCTATCAATTGAGAGAATGCTCTTAATACATTATTCTTTTCACCTAGTTGAATACTTGTGGTATATAAATACTCTAAACTCACTGTAAAGCAAAGAATTATTTTCAAGAATTGAGTATTTATTTCTTGCCTGCAGGAGAAAGCAGTGGATCCTAAAACACGTTTACTTCTGTACAAGATGGTCAATGCTGGGATGCTGGAGACCATCACAGGCTGCATCAGCACAGGAAAAGAATCTGTTGTTTTTCATGCATATGGAGGAAAGTAAGTGTATTGTTTGTTACTGACAGTAGCTTTAAGTACCAGAGCTGGTTTAAAAAGCAGAAACCACAAAAATATTTAAGCAATCTGCACTTTTTTCATTCCTAAGACTTAAAGTTTGTATTCATGTATGTGCAGATAATAATAAAATCTGAAAATCAAATGGACCAACTGTAAAGTAAAACAATCTTCCCTTTCCACCTTGGAGACCATTTCATGAACAGGGACAAATGTGCTATAGCTTTCTGTGGAAAAATACGTACTCCTTTTATAAAAAAGAAGTCCTGAGATTTGGAGAAACTCTTTCCACTGACCTGCTCCAGACTACAGAGCTGTCATGATGATCTTAGACTACCTGAAGATTGTTTTTCCGTACAGATCGCTGTGTGTATGATCAGCTCTGTCTGTGCAGTTCAGTAGAGGTGCTGTTTGTTACTTTTGGGTTACCTTGAGAGTAGTCTTGGGATGCTGTTCGCTTTGCAAATCATGCAAGAGTCCAGTTTTAAAGACTACCGTGCTGGAAGGATTGTAGTACATCAGTAGTGATTGTAGTGCATCGAAACACCACTAGTTTAAAGTGAGGGAAGAAAGAACTAATAAAAACCAAATACAGATAATCCATTTAGAGATGTCAAAAGAAAGAGGTAAGTCAGGGGTGTGGAGAAAAGATGTGCCTTTTTTTCTTTTTAAATTGACTTCTGATGGAGTGATGTTCAGGAGTGTTCTTTTGCTTAGTATTATTCCAGTGGGCAAGGTTTTTGTGGTGCTTAACAAAACATTGTGATACTACCACTGTTCTTATGCAAGACTTTTTTCACTTGTAATTTCTTGAAGCGAGTACATCCATTAACAGGGCTGTTATTAGCTATGACATTTAAGTAAAATATTAACAAATTGGGGGATGGAACCTATTTGATAAGCAACATAATCAAAATGCCAAAACCCAAACATTCGTGTATCAGCTTAGTCATAGAACTTTTATGAACTTAACTCGAATTGGATTCCAAACTTGATAGAAAATCAGATCTTTTCCTCTCTTTTGTTAACATTGCAAGATAGAGCAATTTAAAAAACAAAAACAAAAACATGCATTTGCTTGTAAAGATGTGAATAGTTAACTTTATTGTCTGTTTGACTTTTTCCACGAGAAGTGCAACTGAAGATAAAGTTATACCTCCAGAATGTGCCATCAAAGTGTTTAAAACAACTCTTAATGAATTCAAGAACCGTGACAAATATATTAAGGATGACTACAGATTTAAAGACCGCTTCAGTAAATTGAATCCACGAAAGATTATTCGTATGTGGGCTGAGAAAGAAATGCATAACTTAACAAGGTAAAGAAAAATTAAAAAAGTGTAGATGCCAACTGCCTGTCACTTTCCTGTTCTCTGTTTAAGCAAATTACACTATGTCTAGGTAGAAGTTTTTAGATTTGATTTTAGGCTAAACAATATGCAGCCTGGCACAGATTGAATAAGCTTCCGTTTTCTTACAGTTTAATGAATTGTCAGCATCATCAGTGATTTGGCAGCAGAATTTACAAACCAATGAAATCAACAGGCTCTAGCTGTAAAAGTAATTAGTGTTCAGTGAGCATTTTTAGACCCACTTATGACTTTTAAGATCTGAATTTTCCTGTGTGAAATACTGTGACATATATATATTTATTCAGTTTTCAATTCAGTCTATTTCAAAGACACTGACTCTGGGTCAAGTTTCTCACACGCAGCTCTCTAAGATTGGCAGTGAGCAAGCAGGAACTAGAACTGTAGGGTTTTTGTTTTGTTTTTCTTAATCAGTATCTATTTTCTGATCCACAGAATGCAAAATGCAGGAATTCCTTGTCCTCAAGTGGTTATCCTTAAGAAACACGTCTTGGTTATGTCTTTCATTGGCCAGGATCAAGTCCCAGCTCCTAAACTAAAGGATGTAACTCTTAGTAGTGAAGATATGAAAAAGGCCTACTATCAGATTCTTAATGTAAGACAATGCTGATTTCTCCTCCAATTCTGGGTTGTGTTTTCTTTTAGGGGAATAACTTAAAGGACAAATCAGCATTTATTTACTTTTCAGGATGCTTGCATCACTTTCAAGATACGGAGTCCAAAGGCTTATTTTGCTGCTGTTTAAAGTGTGACTTAGAATAAATAAGAAATTATGCACTAAAAACAAACAAATAAATAAATTGAATCTTAATCTGGGTAGAAAACATGCTGGAACTTGATGACAAAAAAATATTTAGCAGCAGAGAAATTATGAGCAAAGTAGTCCTCCTTTTACAGAAGCAGTATGCAATTTAGAAAGTTCTCTGAAGTCTTTCTGGGTTTACTGAATATTTAATTTACAATGGTTAAGCATTCTCCAGTGGCTAACCTCCTCCCCACCCTCCTTTTTAACAATTCTAGAAATCAGAGAATGAATTAGAATATTGCATGGTAGATGCTTTCCTTTCCTAGTACCTGCTGTAATTGGTTCAAACATGAACCTGCTAACTCTCCACTCACTGCTAGCTTCCTACAGACATTAAAAAAACCCCAACCAGTCAACCCAGCAGCTCGATAATACGAACGGTCTGTGCCTCAAATCTTGAGACCGGTAGAGCAGCACAACCATGTTTAAGTGAATATGCATACTGGTTAGGATTCAGTACCTAAAACTGTGAGACTTCTTTCCTGTGTGATAGGGGTGAGAATGACAGGTCTATTTAGAGAGCGTTTATCTGTCTCCTGCAGTTGGGCTGGTTGGCAGAGCTGACGTGGGTTTACCAGTCTGATTCTTCTGACTTGCCAAAGCTAAGCTCAGGGATCGAAGCTTAGTTTGCTGGCAGTTTACCAAAACTGCGATTCCCTGCGTGACACTTTAATGAAGACTTGGAAAAAATGATGTAAATTGGGTGGGTGACTGGGGAAAGGCTTTGTTTTGTTATCGTCATGCAAAAGATATTTTTTGGAGTAGAGCACACGTCATTCATTCATTCGTTTTCTTCCTCGCAGATGATGCAACAGTTGTATAAGGGGTGCAACCTGGTCCATGCAGATCTGAGTGAATACAACATGCTTTGGCATGATGGGAAGGTAAGCATATTCTTAATGTGGGAAGGAAAGGTTTCATCTAATATGAAATGTTAATACAAAGTGAATTGCTGTCTCTGTGACTGCAGGTCTGGCTCATTGATGTCAGTCAGTCTGTGGAGCCAACCCATCCTCACGGACTTGAGTTTTTGTTCAGAGACTGTAGGAATGTTTCACAGGTAGGACCTCTTCATCTGACAATCCTCTGTTATGCAGAATGTTTTCAAAGATAAAATCCATTGAGAGTTAACTAAAAATCAACCAATACAACTCCATAAAAAATGATCACTGCCACATATATGTAAGATGACTCTTGCATATTTTTTGTCCATTCTGATGGTGTTCTTTGCCAAAAGGGAAGAAAGCGTGGAAGAATAAAATGGTACCGCTGGAACTTAAAACTTCTTTCAGTTCTTTTTATCTGTAGGTCAACAAAAGCAAAAATGTCATTTTGATTAAATATTGTAATTGTGTAATTGTAACTTGGGGAAGGAAAAGGAATATTTTGTTTCGTGTGGTAAAGTATTTAACGCGTGCTTTTTATTATTGACTAGTTCTTCCAGAAAGGAGGTGTGGCAGAAGCACTCAATGAGCGTGAACTCTTCAATGCTGTCTCAGGTTTAAATATTACAGCAGACAATGAAGTAGACTTCCAAGCAGAGGTATAGCTTTCTCTGTGTCTAACATTTTAATTTGGTTAGCTATTGTAATACCTTAACGTTCCACGTTTAGTTTGTATGACTAGTGTGTGAGTATAATTTCAACAGTCGTTCTGCATCTTGTTTTCAAAACTTGACTATTTCAACCTAGTACAAACATTTTCAGAAACTCAGGTTAACAGACCTCTCCACCTCTCCCTTTCCTGATCCCCCTACTCCCAAGTGTAAAAGACTTCATGTTGCATGTAATTATTTCTTTCAGTGTTAAGGAAAGTTTAGTGATCTGCTTTAGTTTAAAAGCTATCTTTGTTGTGTTTCCTTACATACGTTAGCAGTTGTGCAGAGAAAGGAAAGCTGGCTTAAAAATAATAATTGTTCTACTGCTTATTTTTCATGTTTCAGATTTTTAACATACTTGAATTTAAAGCTAAGGCTAGCATTTTCAATTTTCAAGCCTAAAATCATGCTAATGTAAATATGGACTGGGAATCTTTGGTCACCTTTGGCTTTTAATTTTCAAATTCTGGCTGTAACTCCTCAAGGCGTGCATCCTGATCTCAGACATGTATAAAAATAAGTTGTCAAATGTTCCATATTTACTAATTAAAGTAAGGGCAACACGGCAATTCTACTCTACTCGATTCCTAATGACAGTGTAGATTTATGCTGGTCCAGCATGTAGTAGGTGGGAGCTTGAAACTGGTTAACTCCTGGGATAGGTCCTCAAAGTGAGGAAAAGAGAAAGGGAACACAACGTCAGTGTTCCACGATCCTTATGTATCAGTTAATCAAGCAAAAACCAATTCCTTCACTGACTGTGTTGTGAGCACTGGGGTGTGGGGTGGGGTTGTGTTGTTGTTTTATGTCATCTTTTGTGCTCTTAAGTTTTAAGGGGAAGACTTAAGTTGCTGTTTACATAGAGGTGAATTTGAGCAGCCCATCCTTAAACTTCCGACTTTGACTTTAGTCACTGGTAACTGAAATTATCTCCCCTAGAGTACAAGAGGAAGTAATCCAAACATAACGATCTGAAGATTAAAATAAGCTACTGTACTGTGTTACTTTGCACAAAATGTTTAAGTATAACTGTCTTCAGCTTTCACCATGAAAAATTACTGCAGCAGATTTGTAATCTTAGTATTACTCAGAATTTCTCCAATGCTGATGGACTGGCTGAGTTACAGTAGAGGTGTTCCGAGTTGGAGAAAGGGACACTTCTGTACTTTGGGGAATACAGCTGAAGTCTTCAGAATCATCCAGTCCTCCCTGCAACTCCTACATTTCGGTTACATAGCATGAAACTATAAAGGAGCGCTGCTTGTTGACTCAACGAGTCAACTGGCTCCTTGAGAACAGATGTTTCAAGCCATACTTCCAAAGTATGTTGCTCCGCAGGTGTGACTGAATCCTTGAAATAGTAACACTGTATATACCTGATCAATCACCTAAAGCTACCTTTTAACACCATCTAGAAACATTCTGGCGCAGGCGTGGTTTTACGGTTTCAGCATGGATTTCTTTTTGGCTCTCTAGATTGAAGCTTTGGAGAAGATGAATGAAGATCACGTGCAGAATCATGGAAAGAAACTGTCAATGTTTTCAAGCGATGGAGACCCACCTATAAATGATGAATAGCACTGAGTGTATAGCTGGTAATGAAACTAAACACAAATTTACTGCTTCTAACTGTGTTGGTGCAGTGGTAAACGTCAACTACCAATGTCAAGAGCGAGTGGTTGACTGGGAATACCAAAATGGAAAACACAGAGAGCTTGCGGTGATGCCTCAGTGGTTTTATTTTTTTAACTTAGCCCACACATCAGGCTGGCACTGTGAGAATGGACTGTCACTACCTCTTCGGATGGTCTGACAACTTCACCATTGCCCAGTTACGTTAGGCTAATGTAGCTGAGGTGGTCCATATTTTGCATGATTCAGAGCTTATATGTTTTAGGGTTTTTTTTTTTAAAAAAAAAATTAAAACCCGTCTAGATCATCTAAAGTATTTAGTGGGAAAGCACACTAGGAGAGCCCCTCTTTTTTTCCTATTGCTACTTGAAAAACTAATTAAAATTGTGTACGGACACAATGTCAGTGAACCTTTTATCCTTCTCCACCAAGGGCAAAATGAAAAGTCAAACTATGCACTGCAATCGTATGCGAATGTTAATTTAACAAACCAATGTCTTGACATATGCAAAAGTCTGGACCTTTTCATTTGAAGTACGTGGAATGTGGCTCTATCTCTGTAAATGCAATTGGGTATTACATGAGAAACAGATTTGAATCCAACTAACAGAGGACAACTTTGGTGACGTGCCAGGAGATCCTGAGGGCTGCATCCAAGTTGCATAATAAAGAGTAAGTTCAGTTAGCTTCACTCTTAATACACAAGTGGTTCCAATTTTTCAGTGCAAGAAAAAAAAAAAATCTCTATAATAATCCTGTCTCTAAACTGAAATTCTGGGTAGAGCATTGAATATTCTTAGTCACCCCAAAGATAATCATAGGTTATGGGAACGAAATATTGATCATCATTATTTTTAAATGAAGCTTGTTGCTTATTAGTGGAAAATGAATACTCAAATTTGTCTTTTTCTCATGCTTTTATTGTTAATGTCAGTCTTTTTATTTCAGCGAGTTCTAAAAATCTAGCAATGTTTCTCTCCAAAACAACACATCTAAAGATGAACTGATGTAGTGGGATGGTTTGGAATGAAGAAATTCTGATCAACTTCTTTTTAACAATGATTGCCGTTTCTGATGCTGCTCTTTATCAAGCAGAATACAGTGTTGCTACGTGTGACATTCTCACAGTGTGCTATGAAAGTGATTTTTTTTTTTTTTAAATTTTTTTTTTTGGTTGGAAAACTTGTGGTGAAGTAAAAACTTAAGATCTTGTGGTGGTATTCTTGCATGGTTCTTTGCATTGTACAGGCCTTCCTTGGTCCTCGGTGCTGCATTAAAGCAGTGGTAGGGCAGAACTACACTAGTTCATTACAATAGAAAAATCACCATTTTGGTGTGTACTACATAAAGGGTAAACCACCATGATGGTTTTGCCAGTTTTGCCAGTACTTGGGATCCTCTTCCCTTTTTGAAATTTGACATTTAGCCCTTACTTTTGAAGTAAAGGAACTTAGTCTTTTGGGAACTTCAGTCTGTTCCTAATTGCTCAGTGAAACAGTTGCCTGAGATAACGGTATCGGGGAAGGAACAGACTAGCTACTGAGAGGGAGGTGCTACAGTTATCTAACCCCTTCAGGAAGACTGAAAGCTGCGGCTGTCAAATATAACCAAATCTTCTCCTTCAGTGGAGAAGGCTTTTAAAAAGAAAAGGATAGTCCCATTCCAGGCTTATTACAAGTTTGGGTGCTCTGACATTTCTTAGAGGAAAAAAATATCTCAAAGCAGTTGCTAATGCCTTACAATGTACTTGTCTAGGAAAGACGCTGGGGGTGGAGGATATTTGCATCAAGTGAGAGGAAGAGAGAGAGCAGAAATAAGGGGAAGTGAGGGGAGGGTGTTTTGTCAGCTGTCCTTTGAATCAGAGGCACCTGCTTGTATCGCCGTGCTTGGACTGAAGCCTCAGTTGTTACTGTCATTTTTAATTTCTTAGATTAAAAAAAAAACCCACCAAAAAATGCCAAATAATTGAAGCAGTGGTCCTCAAGTCTGTGACTTAAAGCTACTGGACCTGATTATATTGCCTAAACATCTTTTCACTTCCAGCAGTAAAATTGGCCCAGGAATTTGCTTTGAGATTTTAAGACGCCTGGGCACGTTGTCAAGTAGTTGAAAACAAGGAGGAAGTTGCTAAAACAAGCATTTTCCTGGACTCCTTTGAAATAAAAGGTTCTAGGATTATTATTGAGCAAATAGAATCTTAGAAGCAAACCTAGATTTTTCATTGTTAATCAAGCCATTGGCTTAATTAACTTTTCTGACATTATGACTCTTCCAATGGCCTATTCTAAAACTACCACAATAGTTTCAAGTTGTGTGTTTATACACTTGGCTGCCGATTTCCCCCCTCCCCCGCCCCCATACCTCCGTTTCTACTATCTGAATATTCCTGTTGGAATTGTAGAAAGTGCTTGCTGTCCCGTAGGGAAGTAAGAGAAGGTTAAACATCAGTAGAATTTCTTAAATTTTGACCTTGGATTAACGGATTAACTAAACTTTTGGCGAACATGCAATGAATTTTTTATTGCGAAAAAAATGATAAACTTTAAGGTATTTTAAATGCCCTGCAAATACTTGTCCTCTCTAGTTAATGTAGAATTGTTTGATGATGCAGGAAGGTTCTGCAGAACAAATAGCTTGTCGTAATTCCTAGTTGTGACTTCAGTTTCTCTCGTCTGATGTGAAATTGTTGCAGTTAGACTACCTGGGTCAACAAGTCAGCAAGCAGTTGTTTGGGTGATACTGTGTTAGTACCGGGTACTGAAATTTCTGTTTCTCCCGTGCTAAATTGTGCCACTCCGGTCTAATCTGAAAACTTTTGGATTGGTATGATCTCAGGCTTCGGAGGTCATACCCATTTTTTACTTCCTTTCTTTCCCTTGCTAAACCAATAAGCAAATATGGGATTGATGACGTTCGCGCACAATTTGATAATGCCACTGCTGGTTTTGCAGCTAGTTAACGACGGCGTTAGCCAGCGCATCAGCTGAAAAGACCCGTTGCTGGTTGATTGTCCAAACTGAAATACAAGTAAGCGTAAATGCTGAGAAACCATCCAGACTCTTTCTTCAGTAATGCTTTATTAATATTGTTCCTGAAACAAGGACTATTTTCAGGGGATTGGCTTCCCTTTCTCATCTATTTTACAACTAGCCACTAAAAAACCGTTTCACGCCCCAAAGCAGTATCGATAGCGACTGCTTTTCTTTCAGCGATGACGCAGTAACCGTGGATGAATTACGGCAGAGCTCTGAAGCAGTTGGTTCCTTTTTTCCCCCACCTAAAAGTGAAGGTTGTTGGGGGTTTTGGGGTTTTTTTTGTGGGTTTTTTTTTTTGTCTGTTTGGGTTTTTTTAAATTTTTGAGATAGCGCTGCAAAAGGTTGGGCCGAATGTATTTACCTCCTCTGCCACACGCCTCAGCTCCAAGTATTTTCCTTCCAGGAGGCTAGCGAAGCCGGGAGGCCCGCCTAAGGCACAGCTGTCAGCGCCACGCTGCGCCGCCCGGCTCTACCGATGCTCTCCGGGAAGGGGCCGGCGGCAGGGCGGGCTGGCGGCTGGCTGCACCGGCCCGGCCCGGCCCGGCCCCTACCGTTCCGGCCACCGCCTGACGCACGCTTCGGCGCGGGTCCGCAGGAGATCTGGGTCCGGAGGAGCCCGGCGCCGCGGAACTTTTTCCTCAGCGTTTTGCCCACCGCCTGAAACGCGGTGGCGAGGGAAGGGGCGGCGGAGGCCCGGGGCCGCCTCAGGGCGCGGCGCTGCCCGCGGAGGCCAACCGGCGGCTGTGAAGAGAGCGGCGGCGGCGG